>JARYGA010018498.1:0-35038 GCA_030545235.1 Helianthus tuberosus | reverse complement strand
ATAAAACGGGTTATCGGGTTCTCTCATGTGGGTTTTATTGGCCCACAATTTTCAAGGATGCATGTGAGTTCGCAAGAAATTGTGTAAATTGCCAAAGGATGGGAAGCATTTCAAAGAGGGACGAGATGCCATTGCAACCAATCTTGGTTGTGGAAATATTCGATGTATGGGGCATTGACTTTATGGGTCCCTTCCCAAATTCCAACGGGTTCTTATATATTTTGGTGGTAGTGGATTACGTCTCGAAGTGGATTGAAGCTATTGCAACAAGAACAAATGACCATTCGGTTGTTTGTAAATTTGTTCAATCCAACATCTTCTCCCGTTTTAGTATTCCACGAGTTATCATAAGCGATGGTGGTTCACCTTTCAAGAACTTTAATTTTGGGAAATTGTTGAAGCGATATAGCGTAAATCACCGAATTGCCACACCTTACCATCCGCAAACGAGTGGACAAGTTGAAGTGTCCAACCGTCAAATAAAAGAAATTCTCATGCAGACGGTTAGAAGGGATAGGAAGGATTGGTCGAGCAAGTTGGATGATGCATTGTGGGCATACCGAACGGCCTACAAGACTCCAATTGGCACAACACCTTATCGGATGGTTTATAGAAAGGCTTGTCACTTGCCAATGGAGTTAGCGTATCGGGCACATTGGGCAATCAAGACGGTGAATGAGGATTATGATGAGGCAGGGAAGATGAGGAAGTTGCAATTGAGTGAAATCGAAGAAATTAGAGATGAGGCGTATGAGTGTGCATCGGCTTACAAAGACAAGCTAAAAAAGGTACATGATGCAAAGTTGAGGAAGAAAACCTTTGAACTGGGTCAAAAGGTTTGGTTGTACAATTCAAGGCTCAAGATGTTTGCGGGCAAGCTTAAAAGCAAATGGATGGGCCTGTATGTCGTTTGGAGGGTCGGGAGGTTTGGTGATGTAGACATCCAAGATGAGCAAACCAACAAACAACAAACGGTGAATGGCCATCGGTTAAAGCCATACTTGGAAGGGAACGACATCAACAACTTGGAGCTAGACAAAGCGGGCTACATTTTACGCCCGGTCGATGAGGAACAACCATGAGAGGCCCAGGTTTGGTAGTGTAAATAGTTAGTATTTTGTTTTGTTTGTTTTGTATAGTTTGCACATTTACCGTACTCGCTTGAAGCTTGTGTTTGAAACAAGTGTCGGGATATTCGGGTCACGAATTGCTCTAACATTGTGTTGAGGACAACACAGGACTTTCAAGGGGGTAGGGTAATTTTTACATGTTTTTGAAAAAAAATTAAAAACACAAAAAAAAAATTGAAAAAAACTGAAAAAATATAAAAAAATTACACTTAAAATGGCACTTTTTGGCGAATTGGGGAGTCCCAGGTACCACCGTAATTTACGGTGGTACCGTAATTTACGGTGGACTAAATTTTTTTTTTGGGATTTACGGTGAAATGCTATTGTTTTACGGTTGAAATTGTTTACCAGGGTCCACCGTAATTTACGGTGGGCACCGTAAATTACGGTAGCCCTGACGATTCAATGGTACGATCCGGGTGCAGCAGTTATATAAAAAAAATAAAAATAAAGCAATCACGTAAATCAATCCCTGACCTCTCATTTCTTCCTTTCTTCCCTAACCACAAACACATCTATCACTTTCTCTTGTCCCACAAAATCTCCATAACCTTCTTCAACCTTCCAAGCTTCAGAACTCCTTCTATTCTTGGTCAAATCGAGTGGAATCTAGGTCTATTTTGACTAACTTTTTACGTACTTGCTGATTTTGAGAAGAAATTTGTGAGAAACCGTCATTTTATGGTCTGAATCCTAAACCCTAGGTCTGAAAATTTTGGGGGTTTTTGAAGTTCTTGTTTCATTTGTGTTCTAGCATCTTCAAATCAAGGTATTTGATGTTTGTTACTTTTGATGATGCGTTGTGAGAAGGAAGGTTATGTTTGTTACTTGTTCATACCCACTTGCTTGTTCTTAGATTTTGTCATGAAAATGGTTACTTGAACATTGTTATGGTTTGTAGATGTAGATTTGATGATTAAAGTAGTGAACTTTTGGGAATCTCTACATTGTAGAAACACCATGCCCGATTTTTGAGAAAATAATTATAAAATTTTTAGTTCACTAACATCTACAACCATAGTAACAAGCAAGTTTGGGGATGTTTTGGAGAAAAAGGTTTAAATTTTTGCTTTTGGTTGTGTTGTTTGCTTTGCAATGTGTGTAGGAAAATGGTAAGAACGAAGGAAAGAGCGGGAGCTAGTTCGTCTTCTTCATCTAAAGGCAAAGGCAAACAGCCGGAACAACAACCAAAGTAGAGGCAATATTTGGGTAGAGTTAGTGAAAGTGAAAGCGAGGATGAAGAGATGGTAGAGTTGGACCCGGCTGAAAAGCCAAGGTGGGAATCGGGTCCATTGGATGAGCAGCCGGATGAGTGGCAGCCGACACTATTCCATGACAGTATGAATCGGTTAAAAAACAAGGTTGTTGCGTTCATATGTGAGAGGGAAGTTAACGAGGTTGAATTTGGTTCGTTTAATGTGTTTAAACAATTTCGCGCCTTAGGATGGGAGGCGGCCCTCAGTTGTTACGATAAGGATAACAAGAATCTGTTTATGGATGAGATTCAAGAATGGATGACAACCCTTAAATGCAACAAGTATGATAGGCCATCACAGATGAAGTTGACGGGTGAGGTTAATGGGATTAAGGTAGAAATGTCGTTTGATACACTACGGAAGTTGGCAAGGTATGACAGTCTACCTGCTCATGATTACATGATCCCTTGTCTTGATGATCTGTTGATAAAACCGGAGAAGCATCCGAGATGGAATGATATGTTAGCGGCTTTGTTCTTGCCCGGTACTTACAGTGGAATCTTGTACCGGAAGAACTTGAAGATTGAAGCAAAATTGCTGCTGTCGATTTGCACTTTGAATGTCATTCCGAGAAGAGGAGATAAGGAACAGCTGAGGTATCCAGCAGTACCAGTCCTCTATTCGTTGCTCAATGGGTCTCCTCAGTTTCCAATTCGGTATTTGATTATGAACCATCTTTGGATTTGCCGGAACAAGTTGGGGAGGAGCATTATCCCGTATTGCCGAATTATCACGGGATTGATGAAGCAATTTAAGGCAATCACATCGGAGGATAGAGGACATCCGTAAAGGCATAATCCTTTTAGTCTAAACAAGATGGGTATTGGATGGACCTACACGCAATCGAAAAGGTATCACAACCTCAAATCGGAGGGTCAAAGATGGAGGGCGTTGAAAGTTGGTGCGACGGATCTTCTACCGGGTGAAGAGGATGAACCGGAAAGTGAAGCGGAAACCCCGAGTGGGGATGATGATTATGCGGATGAGCCGCATGGGGAGAATGTGAATGTAGGCCAAGGGGGCCTAGGTAGGGGATATGGTGGTGCTTTCTATGATTACACGGACCGTTCATACGCGCCGAATTGGGCTTACGAGGGTACTATGCAAGAGGTTATTGAGAACCAACGTCCTCCGGCGCCCGTTTTTTATTCATGGTCAGGGTCGGAGCGTACTTTATTTGATCAACAAACGATGATGAGTGCTGGTATGGAGTGGTCCTTAAAGCATAACTTCGATCGTCAAGAATCATGGAATCGTGCACATGCTTACTCTCATGAGCTAGAGATGAATAACCGGTATGAAGATGATCAAGCGCGAAGGATGCATGCGGATTGGCATGCTGGGCGGCCCGTGGTTGTGGATCCACCTCTGGTGGATTATGCGTCTCTACCACCATACGATGGTAGTGTATCGTATCCAACCCCGCCACTCCATCATTCACAGTGGATAGACCCGCGTCAACAACAAGGAGCTTCGCAACAAACGGGTCAAAGTGGTAGCGGTGCATTTGCTTTCAGAGAATGGAACGAGACGATGTCTTCCATTTTCGAACCGCCTCAACCGCGCTACTATTAGTCAGGTCGTGCTCCTTGGTGTATATTTTGTGAATATTTGTTTAGTTTGATTTGTTTATGGTCGGGTGGTTAGGTGGTGTTAGTTTGTGATGTTATGTTTTGGGTTGGAAGAATTGGTGGTGTAATCTTTAAAAGAAGAAAAATATAAAAAAATATAAAATGAAAAATACCAAAAAGAAATTTGTGGTTTGAGTGTTGAGCTTTCAGTTGGTGTTAAAGAGTTTTAGCGATCATATCCTCCTAAAACCATACATTGGGGTCAATGTATCCCAAGTGTGGGGATGGGGGGGAATTTTGAGGTTTTTGAAAAAATTTTAAACCAAGCGAAACAATGTGAGAATTTGAACACTTTGGACTAACCCCAAATGATGCACCGGCAACCCTTAATACCCTTTATTCTTGGTGAGAGTTGAAGGCACACATGTAAATAAATAATACTTGTCTTTGATGAGAGTGGCAACGGGTGGGGTGCATTAGAACTTGTGCGTTGATACGGTTTGAGTCCTTAGTTGGATATGAATGCGAAAAGGATAAGGGCAATTAGGTAGCCTCGTCATTAGTGTGTGCGAGTGTGGGATTTGGGGGGTTGGACCTCATTAATTATATATATGAGCATGGTTGCGAGAGGGGCGGGGGTTTGGACATTTAGTTGCCTATTTTGTGCCTAAAGCCTATCATTTGTTACCCTTAGCTAGTTCCTAAAAAATTTACCCGACTTGACCCTGTCTTATAGTGTTAGTAGTAGTTTAGTAGTATGTAGATATATTTGATGTTATATTGTATGTTTGCTTTAAGTTATTAAAAAAAATCAGAAAAAAGGGAAAAAGCAATGAAAAAGAAAAGAAAAAGTGATGTTGAGTTATCTTGTATATAGTAGTTAAGTTGGTAGTTGTTCGTTTATCTTATTGTGTAATAAAAAGACCGGGTTAAGTCTTCGCTACTACATATATATTCCATTTCCTACCCGTGCACCTAGCCACGTTACAACCTTAAAGCCCCTTTGATTTGCATTCATGTTTGGCACTTGTTAGGAGAAGGACCGATGTAGGTACAAGCCTATAGTTGTGAACCACCCGTTTGCCTTTTTTGTGTTTAGCTTACAATTGCTAGTGCTTACTTGTTACCGAGAGGAGAGACATAGCGAGGGGTGCATTATTTTGGGTGTTAAGAAGGGGTTGGTAAAAGGACTACATGTTTATGCTTGGTTTATGTTGATCGCTTGTTTTGAAAATGGTTTAACAAGTTGCTTGGGACAAGCAACGGTTAAGTGTGGGGATGTGACGGGTGGTCCATAGGACAACCCTTAATGATGTTAAAAGACGAGTTTATCCCTCACTTGATCGCGTAATTATCTTGAATTAGATGACTACGGTTACTTATGTTTCAGGTACGTTTCGGGAGCTAAAAATGGATAAAACACTGTTTTGGACGGATTGGAGTGGAACGGGTCGGGTCGTGCATGGAAGGAAAGAAGGAACAAAACCCAAGATTCAGGGGTCCACCGTAATTTACGGTGGCCACCGTAAATTACGGTGGCCCTGAAACATGCCCAATTCCCACCGTACCACAGTCTTGATCTACCGTAACAACTTGATGTCCACCGTAACTTACGGTGGGTACCGTAAGTTACGGTGGAGATGAGGGAAAACATGTAACTGCCTCATTAAAACAGTTTTTGTGGTGCCTTTTCACATTATCTCATCATTGGACGTTTTCTTAGCATATTGGGGGTGATTTTGGCTGGTTTCTCTTGGTTCCAAACATTTCTAAACAATTGGTTTGTGTTTTCGATTCGTATGAACATTAATCGTTGTGTGATGAAGATGTACCAAGTCATGCATGGCTAAACTTTTGGTGAGCATCCTAGATGTAAGGTTTACTTTTGAAACACTATGTTTGTGCTTGAATTTCTAGAATAATAACTTTGAATGTTTGTTTGAGTTATTATGGTGTTTGGATATTTGTTTGTAAATTGTGGATTATTGTTTGATGTTATTCTAAACCATACGTTCTTGGTGCCGTTGGCAATCGAGATATCATGGGATGGATTAGGGTTGGATACTTGTCAATTGAGCAATTGAGTAACAACCTCGCATTTCTAATCTGAGTACTTAGTTCTCTTTCATCACAAACAGATAATCAAACATGAGCCATGTCTATGTGGTTCTTTCTTGTTAAGCGTATACATTAGTGTGGATTAAAACCTGAAATCTAGGATGGTTGCTTGTTCCTAATCTGTTTACAAAAACAACCTTTGATTTTCAATTTAATTAGTTACTATTAGTTCTTAAAACCAAAACAATCAACTCTTGAATTTTAATTTATGCAATTGTAGTTTAATTTAAGTTAAAGTGCAAAGCTATAGAATCAACACATTTTCCACATACTCCCTGAGTTCGATACCCATTTACCACTATCTATTAGTTGTTATTTGGATTAAATTTGCGTGTACTACGACATCACGTCAGTATGATAAGAATTGTACTCATGAAGATAAGCTAACAGACTAGGGTTTTATGATAAAAGATGTTGACGAATGCCTGTTAATCACAACGATTTACTTATGACGAATGATGATTGAATGATTGGTTCTGATCACATGTGCAAGGTGTTAAAAGCGTGATTAGGGTTCTTGTTGTCTGTTGTTATTGAAGAAGAAACCAGGTCAACGAAACACATGTGGACTTTCGTTACACATGGATACGACGAAACATATGTCGACGAAACACTCATCATGACGAAACCTGAGTGTTTTGTCAATGGGGAATCACGACGAAACCTGGGGGTTTCGTCAATAAGGAATCATGACGAAACTGGGGAGTTTCGTCAAGAGGGTAAACAGCACAGTGAACTAAGTTGATTCTGTTGATGGATGATAATATTGATGAGATCATAATAATTACTGTTAATGATGACTAACTGTGATCAAAGAGACATGACTTAGTTTTCATGTATGGCACATCCAACTGTTTGGCACTGTTACGAATTTATGCATGTATACTAGGGAGTTGAATGAGCTTGTTTAACTGTTATGTGCCCTTGGTTTGAAATGCACACTGTCGTTTATGTGTGTGTGCGAATGATACTGATAAGTATGTTATGTGATATTTATTAAATGGCATGATGTTGCGTATATGCCATGATCAACTTGTGAATGTGAACTGCTGGTTATATGTGAAACGTACGTGTACTACTTGAACAAAGACTGACTTGTATGGTAACCATGTTAGGACGTGGTTGACCACCCTTATCTCAAGAGACCCTTCTGTTTATCTGCCGAGCTAACCAAGGTGAGTTCACACTTTCTACAAGGCATGGGATTCCCGGGGGTTGGGAATGGGTAAAGGATTTAATCGGAAACTGCGTGGCCTCCTGGTTTGGAACACGTACCACATCCTCTTTATTGAAGGGTGATAACATGTACTAAGGATTTAATCGGAACCTGCGTGATCTCCTGGTTTGGGGACACGTACCACATCCTCTTTATTGAAGGGTGATAACATTGATACTAGACCAAAAATCTCTAGCATGAAGTCCCTCATTTTTATATCGACTTAATCGCCGGGCCAATGGCGAGCGGGTCATTAGTTAGATAGCGATATTTAGGTTTGACAAGCCTCACACTGTGCCGCAGAGGACGGGCGTGAACTAATGGATCTAGGCACTAGTCAATGATGACAGACATTGACGTTAGGGCACCAACTTACTTCAGTCAGTGGTCGATATGGTAACGGGTCTAGTGGATAACATGGGGTAGCCCCCACTGGTTATGGTTTGGGAAACAAGGAATTGGTTAACACATGGTTTTCGAAAGAACTTATGGTTTATGGAACAACTTTAAAATGGACAACCAACTGTGAACTCGCTCAACTTTGTTTTTGATTCGTTGTTACATGCCTTGCAGGCCTTTAGGTGCATATTGTTGGAACTTGCTGTCTGGGAGGCTGGAGTGGTCATGGGTCGAGATACATGGAATCGCAACACAAGACTAATGGTTTTTACATGTGGCTTATAAACACTTAACGAATGAATTATGCTTCCGTTCTATACTGTGAATTATTTGTAACGTTGTAACACTTATTGTTAATAAATGAAAGTTTTATTTAAATATACCTATGAGTTCAATGTGATTGGTGGCTAGATCCTGGTACGTCACACGCCTCGCGGGGTTTTCCGCATGTGGTATTTTGAGGGTGTGACAGTGATGAACAAAGTGAGTTGTAAGTCTTGTAGATCTAAAATTTCATGGATGATTTTTCAAGAAACCAAGTTAAAAATACAAGTTTCACTTAAACTTGGTTCTTAAACAAATAAACCTTATTTTTGGTGGTTAATAAGGTGTAGTAGAAACACTTATGTACCAAGAAAAATCCAAGTAGAAACATTTTTAGAAAATATGGTTATGAGTTGTAAAGATCTAAATTCTTTAAAAATGATGTTTTTAAAGAATCAACCACACTTTAAAGGGTAACAAGGCTTACTAAATACACTAGTAAGTTACTACAAATTTTTATAAATTTTCAAGTTCATGAAGTGGTAGTTTATGCTTGTTTTTGGCAAAATTGGTAAGTGTAGGTTGTTACTTGTTGATTGTTGGTTGATTGTGTTGATTTTACAAAAGAAAATGATATATCTTCAAGGTATGGAAACCTCCATTTTTAGGGGAAACTATGGCAAAATTTTCTAAAAATATAAACACTTAGAAAAATATTTTTAAACAAATATTTACAAAGGGTATTTTAAACCATAAATTGCTACATAAACTTTGCCATAAATTTTGGTTACAAAAATACAAATATTGGAGGTTGATTTTTATAAATAAAAGTGACTAAATATGTATTTAGAAAATATATATATCGAAGACACATATGTGTGATTATTTGTATACTTTGTGTATTAGTTATATTATTTTTAGGCTTGTAATAATATAACTCACAAAAACACCAAGGATTACAATCCAAAATATTACCAAAAATTCCAAGGATATGAAGATACATGTTATACACAAAATATTGGCGAAACCAAACAAGAAATGTAACTTACAAAAATATTCCATAAATAATATTCATGTGTATATTTTGGTAATTCATATTTTGGACATCAAGGATATAAAAATATGATTTTTGCAAATTACTACAAGGATATATCATATCTTGACAAGAGAAAAATTATATTATTTTTGGCAAGGGTGAAATATATATCTTTCTTGAAACTTTTAGAAGATACATTATTTTATTTTCTTACACAAACATGAAATGCAATACTTTTGGGAAAAATATATATTTTCTCAAATAAATATGAAATATATCATTTTTGGGAAAATGAGTTTATATATATATTTCCAAGTAGACTTGAAAATATATTATTTTTGGAACTTATGACAAGATACAAATATTTTTGGCCAAAGAAAAATTATAAATATTTTTTCTAAATAATATTTATTACAATATGTATTTTGGAAATATATATTGGTGAACTTTTATTAAAGATAATATTCCGAAAAAATTAATACGAAATTAAGTATAGGAATACTTAATGAATACAATAAAGATACGTACTTTCGTACGTATAAACACACTCCGAAATACGACACCGTTACATGGCAAAAATATACAAGAATGAGAATACGAATACAAATACTCTCATCCTTGGGAAGGATACTCACAAAAGTGTGATAAGTTAAAAGTATATTTTTTTGACTATTATTCCAAAATTTAACAAACATAATTTAAGTTTAAATATTTTTTATTTTAACAAATAAATTATATAACTTGGAATAATAATAAAGACACTATGAAACGTAACTCAAAGACACTAATCAATACTAGGTCTAGGCACGACCCGCTCGTCTAATGGACCATAGTACGCATGTAGGTAGTCGTGCGTTCTAGAGGAAGCTTTGAGTTGCATCGGATACAAGAAACGCAAAACTGTGAGGTCATGTTTCCCCCTTTTCTCTTTAACTGTTTTCGGTTTTATAACTTCGGGGGTGAAGTACATGTTACTAACTATTTACAAACATTTATACATGGTATGGTTCGCTAAGGAAGGGTACTGCTAGATCATGTGAGTGGTGGGTATGACACTTAAGGCCATTTGTGACAACTCGAAATTTAGAACCTTTCATGTATGCTTAAACGTGTGGCTAGTTAACTTATGTGGTTAATGACAAATGAACCTTTATGTGATTATGTGTTATTTGTGTGTGCTTGTATGTATGCGATATATGTATATGAACCGAGACAACACGAACCCGACTCGAGACCATGTGGTCTCGAGTGAACGATAACATATGGGCCGGTTGGGCCACACGCACACATACACACTTAGCCTATGTCGAAGCCCATTAGGGTGCACAAGTGAAACAAGTATATAATCCTCATGATAATCACACTTGGCATTTTTGGACAACACACTCACTCACACACATACTCTCCACTCTCTCACTAAAACCCTAGACACCAAGCATCACACTCCTTCTCCTTCTTCTCGGATCCAAACCGGTGACACTAGGACTAGCGGATCGGCTCACACACACACACACTCGGAAGTTTCATACTCGCCTTTGAAACTCATCAACCGGTTAGTGATTTTATGATGTTTGTTGTTGTTAAATGATAAGCATGAATGGTAGGATTTAACTAGTGTAGTTGTATGCTTGATGATGGGTGTGAACCGGATGAGTATGATATTGATAATCGGTTGAACATGTCTTGACTTCGGATATATTGAATGATGTTTTGATGGTGTACATTGATGTTGAGTTAGTGTTCAAGAAATCGACGCATAAATGCTCTATATTATGTGTTTACATTCGGTTGATGATGATTATATGTTAGTGTGTTGATATATGTTGAAATGATTGATGAATAGAAACCGAATACATGTAATCGGCTGTGGTATGTGCACGGTTAGGATGATTCATTGTGTTAATATCATAGGGTGCATGTTAGTATTGATAAGTTGTTGATCATGATTTTTGTTGGTTAAAGTTTGTATGAATGATGATGATGAATCACTTGAATATGTGAAGAACAACTTGAATATCATAAGAACATGCTTGAATATTTGAAATCTGATATGTTTGATCCAATTTAGTAAATTGCTAGACAAACAAACATGTTTAAGTGGATAGTACAAACCATTTCATGAAATCAAATTCCCATTGGATAGTACACTGTTCCGAATCAGCTCCTGTCCACTCGAGACCTCCTGTTGCGACTCGAAACCATTGCATGACGAGTCGAGACCCCCGGTTGCGACACAGATTGCGAGTCGCAAACACCTGGTTGCGACTCGAAAACACACGAGATCAGCACATAAACCTTGTGACTCGAAACCACAGTTACGAGTCCAGTTGCGACTCGTAACCAAAACAGCATGGACCGAGACCGAGATTGCGACTCAGGTTGCGAGTCGCAAACGCCTAGTTGCGACTCGAGACTATACACAGATACACGCTGTTTGGGCTTACACCTCATTTCGGACTTAATTGTTTGGGCCGGACTCTTGGGCCTAATGCACAGACCTTATATGTTACTGTTTGAATGGGGATATTGTTGAACTGCCATGATCAAACGTGTATGCCATGAACGATACTTGAATGCATTATGCTAGGAACATACGTGTACTGTTTGAATACGAACCTGATTGGTATGATACAACTATGATAGGACGTGAGTAGCCTCAACGTTGCTTGTTTGACTTTTCTGTGTTACTACCGAGCAAACCAAGGTGAGTTCACACCCTCTACAAAGCATGGGATTCCCAGGGGTCGGGAATTGGGGTTAAGGAACATGGGTTCCTCGTCCTCCTTGGGTAGGACAGCAAAGGTTCAGGAATGTAATTCCTCGTCCTCACGGACAGATAACTCGTACTAGACCAAAACTCTATCACGAAGTCCCTCATTTTTATATCGACTTAATCGCCGGGCCAATGGCGAGCGGGTCATTAGTTAGATAGCGCTATTTAGGTCTGACAAACCTCACACCGTGCCGCAGAGGACGGGCGTGAACTAATGGATCTGGGGCACGTCAATGATGATAGACATTGACAGTTTCAGGGCACTTAAACATGACTACAGTCAGCAGTCGATATGGTAACGAGTCTAGTGTATACATGGGGTAGCCCCCACGGCCGAAATGCCAGATAACTAACACGGGGTAGCCCCCACGGCTGGATAGCCAGAGTAACCGGGAATAAACATGTCACGTTTTTAACTATGGGGTAACCCCCACGGCAGGATGCCAGCTAAAGGAAACTGATTTCGAAACAACTTAAAACGAACACCCAACCGTGAACTCACTCAACTTGTTGTTGACTCGTTACTACATGCTTTGCAGGTCCTTAGGTTCTTAGCTGGAGCTTGCATGGAGGAGGATCGTTGTGGGACATGGACGGCTGTATGCCATGTTAAACCTTGAAACTATTAAACTTCTGTTTTGGCTTTAAGACTTATGCTTCCGCTTGCAACTTAATTATGTTTTGTTTGAACACCAATTGTATTGGCTGGATTTTTATAACTACTTATATGCTTGTTCAATATGATTGGTGGCTGGATCCTGGTCAGTCACGCCTCCAAGCGGTAGTACTCCGCAGGTGGATTTTTGGGGGTGTGACAGATTGGTATCAGAGCCATTGGTTATAGAGAACTTGGTTTTAATAAAGGGGAAAAACATTTTTGTTAAAACCAGACTATAACCTGTACAGTGCTCAACGGTCCACAACGATGCTTCACTCCACATGCAAGGCTCGACATTCTAGGTGATATGATCTGTGTATATATTGCCTACTTGTTAGTTACATAGTACATTGCTTATGGTATGCCTAGTTAGTATAACTACTGTTGCTTGGACACGTGCGTGCTTACCCCATTTTATCGTCGTACTTTCGCGAACCTCTCTCACTCACGTTCTTCTTGATATGAAGATCATGTCTGGACGCGTTAACCTAACACAAGCCCAGTTGACGGCTCTGATCAACGAACGAGTTGCCGCAGCACTTGCAGCTGCACACGCAGGAGGTATATCCTGCAGTCCGAACTCATTCTAGGGTCTTTAGGATCCTACTCTCGTGAACCAACCTTTGTGTTAAACTCTGTCTTTTCTTTCACCCATGATAGGTCAGCATGTTCAGCCACCCGTGTGCACTTTTAAGACTTTCATGGACTGCCGACCAACTACTTTTAGCGGCACTGAAGGAGCAGTAGGTCTCCTACACTGGTTTGAGAAGCTAGAATCTGTGTTCGAAATGTGTGAATGCCCTGAGGCGCGCAGGGTGAAGTATGCTACTGGTACTCTCGAGGGTTTAGCCCTCACATGGTGGAACGCTCAGGTTCAGATGCTGGGGTTGGTTGCTGCCAACGCCACCCCATGGGAAACTTTTAAGGAGATGATCAAAGAAGAATACTGCAGTCGTGATGAGATTCACAAACTAGAAGTGGAGTTCTTCAACCTCAAGATGACGGGGTCAGAAATTGAAGCTTATGTGAAAAGGTCGAACGAACTGGCAATTTTGTGCCCTACTATGGTGGATCCTCCCATCAAACGCATCGAACTATTTCTTCAGGGCTTAGTGCCGGAAATCCAAAGTCATGTGACTTCAGCGAACCTCGCCACCTACCAGCAAACTGTACAGTTGGCTCACCGTCTCACGGATCAAGCGGTGGAGCAGAACAAGTTACCAAAACGCATAGGTGCTGCAACTACTTCTGGTACCTCCAGTGACAACAAACGGAAATGGGATGGAACTTCAAGTAAAGGTTCAACTTCTGTTCAGTCCCAGTCTCAACAGAGAAAGACTGAGGACTACAAGAGCCCTAATCAGCAATCGTCTGGTGGTGGATACAAAGGAAATCATCCCAAATGCAATCGCTACAGCCTGCACCACAGCGGACCATGCACCAGGGGCAACTGTCATCGGTGCAACAAGCCTGGTCACGCTGCAAAGGATTGCAGGAGCTTATACCCCGCCAATCAGAATCGTCAGCAAGCTCAACAGAACCAGCGCCCGCAGCAGCAGCAAGGTGATAACAAAGGGTGCTTTCAGTGTGGAGCTGAGGGCCACTTCAAGAGAGATTGTCCTCAACTGAACAGGAACCAGAACAACAACAACAACAATAACAACAATCAGGGGAATGGTAACAATGGGAACAACAGCAACAATGGCGCCAGGGGGCGGGTGTTTGTGATCGGCCAAGGTGAAGCAAGGAACGACCCCAATGTTGTGGCGGGTAAGTTCCTTCTCGACGACTTTTATGTTTCAGTTTTATTTGATTCGGGTGCCGATACTAGCTACATGTCACTAGAAGTTAGTCGAATGCTTAAGCGTATTCCAACACCCTTGAACAACAAGCACACCGTAGAGCTAGCAAATGGTAAGAGTTTAGAAGCCACACACGTAGTCAAGGGTTGTAAACTTATTCTCGCTGACCAGACCTTCTCTATCGACCTCATTCCTATTGTCTTGGGTAGTTTCGACGTTGTCATTGGGATGGATTGGTTGTCCCAACACCGAGCAGAAATTCTTTGCAACGAGAAGGTTGTCCGTATTCCAGGTCCCGGTGGTGAACCTCTCATGATTCATGGTGACAAGAGGAGTGCTGTTGAGAACGTCATTTCTCTCCTTAAGGCCCAAAAGTACTTGCGAAAGGGCCACACTGCCATTTTGGCTCTCGTTACTGACACCTCAGAAAAAGAGAAGAAGATAGAAGATTTTCCAGTTGTACGCGATTATCCAGAGGTATTTCCTGAGGAATTACCTGGTCTCCCGCCTCATCGTCAAGTCGAGTTTCAGATCGAACTAGCTCCTGGAGCTGCGCCTATAGCTCGTGCACCTTATCGATTGGCTCCATCAGAGTTGAAAGAACTCTCTACACAACTACAAGAGCTCCTGGATAAGGGTTTTATTCGTCCTAGCTCATCGCCCTGGGGAGCTCCAGTGTTATTTGTAAAGAAGAAAGACGGTACTTTCAGAATGTGCATCGACTACCGAGAACTCAACAAGGTGACGGTGAAGAATCGTTATCCTCTACCGCGTATCGACGACTTGTTCGACCAGTTACAAGGGTCGAGCTACTATTCGAAGATCGATTTGCGATCGGGTTATCACCAGCTGAGAGTCCGGGAAGAGGACGTCTCCAAGACAGCTCTTAGAACACGTTACGGACACTATGAGTTTTTGGTCATGCCTTTTGGGATGACAAACGCACCTGCAGTTTTCATGGACTTGATGAACCGAGTGTGCAAACCTTACCTGGACAAGTTCGTTATAGTCTTCATCGACGACATCCTGATCTATTCCAAGAGTCAGGAGGAACACGAGCAGCATCTGCGACTTATTCTGGAACTCCTTCGAACAGAACAGCTTTATGCAAAGTTCTCGAAATGCGACTTCTGGCTTCGAGAAGTCCATTTCCTAGGCCACGTGGTAAACAAGGATGGGATTCATGTTGATCCATCCAAGATAGACTCGATTAAGAACTGGCCTGCACCTCGTACACCAAAGGAAATTCGCCAATTCTTGGGTTTGGCGGGATACTACCGGAGATTCATAAAGGATTTTTCCAAGATTGCACAGCCTCTCACCTCACTAACGCAGAAGGGCGTTGTTTATCGCTGGGGAAACGCACAGGAGTTGGCATTTCAACACCTAAAGGATAGACTTTGTAGCGCACCTATCCTTTCCTTGCCAGAAGGCACAGACGACTTTGTGGTTTACTACGACGCATCAATTCAGGGTCTTGGTTGCGTGTTGATGCAATGAGACAAAGTTATAGCCTACGCCTCACGCCAACTCAAGGTTCATGAAAAGAACTACACTACGCACGATTTAGAGCTGGGAGCTGTTGTTTTTGCACTTAAGTTATGGCGGCATTACCTGTACGGTACCAAGTGCGCGATCTACACCGACCACAGGAGCCTCGAGCATATCTTCAAGCAGAAGGAACTGAATATGCGGCAACGACGATGGGTCGAGCTGCTGAACGACTACGAGTGCTCAATCAGGTATCACCCGGGCAAGGCCAATGTGGTGGCTGACGCCCTCAGTCGGAAGGACACTGCGCCTAAACGCGTACGAGCTCTACAACTCACGATCCATTCTAGTCTTCCCTCCCAGATACGAGCAGCTCAGATAGAAGCACTGAAACCAGAAAATGTCAGGGCTGAAGCCCTACGCGGATCAAGGCAACGATTAGAACAAAAGGGAGACGGTGCTTACTACGTAACAGGACGCATTTGGGTCCCACTCTCTGGCAACCTGCGAGAGCTTGTGATGGACGAAGCACACAAGTCTCGCTACTCGGTACATCCTGGTTCGGATAAAATGTACCACGACATTAAAACTACGTACTGGTGGCCTAGCATGAAGGCCCACATAGCAACCTACGTCAGCAAGTGTTTGACTTGTGCGAGAGTCAAGTCGGAATACCAGAAACCATCAGGCCTACTCCAACAACCAGAGATACCTCAATGGAAATGGGAGCAAATTTCCATGGATTTTGTTACTGGCCTACCTAGATCCCAGCGCGGAAACGATACTATTTGGGTGATCGTGGATCGACTCACAAAATCTGCACACTTCTTGGCTATCAAGGAGACGGATAAATTCTCCACTCTTGCAGAAATATACATCAAAGAAATTGTTTCGAGGCACGGGGTGCCCACCTCTATTATCTCGGATCGAGATGCGCGTTTTACTTCAGAACTGTGGCAAGCAATGCACAAATCCTTTGGCTCACGATTAGATATGAGCACAGCGTATCACCCCCAGACGGACGGGCAGTCCGAGCGCATTATTCAAACCTTAGAAGACATGCTTCGTGCATGTGTAATCGACTTTGGCAACCGCTGGGAAAAGCATCTGCCACTTGTGGAATTCTCGTACAACAACAGCTACCACACCAGCATTAAAGCTGCTCCGTTTGAGGCATTGTACGGACGTAAATGCCGGTCACCTCTTTGCTAGGCAGAGGTGGGAGATAGTCAGATCACTGGTCCAGAGTATGTGGTAGACACGACCGAACAAATTGCTCAAATACGAAAACGCATGACGGCAGCTCGCGAACGTCAGAAAGTTTACGCCGACATGGGCAGGAAACCACTTGAGCTCCAGGTTGGGGAGCGGGTATTACTCAAAGTTTCACCCTGGAAGGGTGTGGTTCGTTTTGGTAAACGCGGCAAACTAAACCCACGATACGTTGGACCTTTCGAGGTCATTGAGAAAATAGGCAGGGTGGCCTACAGACTAAACTTACCAGCGGAACTCGGTGCAGTTCACAACGTTTTTCACGTGTCGAATCTGAAGAAGTGTCCGTCAGATGAGACCCACGTAGTTCCTTTGAAGGAACTCACGATCGACGAGCAGTTACGATTCGTCGAGGAACCAGTCGAGATCACGGACCGGGATGTTAAGGTCCTTAAGAGCACTAGAATACCTCTCGTTCGAGTTCGTTGGAACTCACGTCGCGGCCCAGAGTTCACCTGGGAGCGCGAAGATCAGATGAAACAAAAGTATCCCCAACTGTTCGCAAACAGTACACCCACTACTGAGGCCGAAGCTACGGAATTTCGGGACGAAATTCCAGATCAACGGGGGGTGGATGTGACACCCCAGGAAAACCAGGAAAACCATACAACTTAACTAGCTTCCTCAGTGAGTGCCTACCAAATTTCGGGACAAAATTTCTTTCAACTTGGGGATGATGTGACAACTCGAAATTTAGAACCTTTCATGTATGCTTAAACGTGTGGCTAGTTAACTTATGTGGTTAATGACAAATGAACCTTTATGTGATTATGTGTTATTTGTGTGTGCTTGTATGTATGCGATATATGTATATGAACCGAGACAACACGAACCCGACTCGAGACCATGTGGTCTCGAGTGAATGATAACATATGGGCCGGTTGGGCCACACGCACACATACACACTTAGCCTATGTCGAAGCCCATTAGGGTGCACAAGTGAAACAAGTATATAATCCTCATGATAATCACACTTGGCATTTTTGGACAACACACTCACTCACACACACACATACTCTCCACTCTCTCACTAAAACCCTAGACACCAAGCATCACACTCCTTCTCCTTCTTCTCGGATCCAAACCGGTGACACTAGGACTAGCGGATCGGCTCACACACACACACACTCGGAAGTTTCATACTCGCCTTTGAAACTCATCAACCGGTTAGTGATTTTATGATGTTTGTTGTTGTTAAATGATAGCATGAATGGTAGGATTTAACTAGTGTAGTTGTATGCTTGATGATGGGTGTGAACCGGATGAGTATGATATTGATAATCGGTTGAACATGTCTTGACTTCGGATATATTGAATGATGTTTTGATGGTGTACATTGATGTTGAGTTAGTGTTCAAGAAATCGACGCATAAATGCTCTATATTATGTGTTTACATTCGGTTGATGATGATTATATGTTAGTGTGTTGATATATGTTGAAATGATTGATGAATAGAAACCGAATACATGTAATCGGCTGTGGTATGTGCACGGTTAGGATGATTCATTGTGTTAATATCATAGGGTGCATGTTAGTATTGATAAGTTGTTGATCATGATTTTTGTTGGTTAAAGTTTGTATGAATGATGATGATGAATCACTTGAATATGTGAAGAACAACTTGAATATCATAAGAACATGCTTGAATATTTGAAATCTGATATGTTTGATCCAATTTAGTAAATTGCTAGACAAACAAACATGTTTAAGTGGATAGTACAAACCATTTCATGAAATCAAATTCCCATTGGATAGTACACTGTTCCGAATCAGCTCCTGTCCACTCGAGACCTCCTGTTGCGACTCGAAACCATTGCATGACGAGTCGAGACCCCCGGTTGCGACACAGATTGCGAGTCGCAAACACCTGGTTGCGACTCGAAAACACACGAGATCAGCACATAAACCTTGTGACTCGAAACCACAGTTACGAGTCCAGTTGCGACTCGTAACCAAAACAGCATGGACCGAGACCGAGATTGCGACTCAGGTTGCGAGTCGCAAACGCCTAGTTGCGACTCGAGACTATACACAGATACACGCTGTTTGGGCTTACACCTCATTTCGGACTTAATTGTTTGGGCCGGACTCTTGGGCCTAATGCACAGACCTTATATGTTACTGTTTGAATGGGGATATTGTTGAACTGCCATGATCAAACGTGTATGCCATGAACGATACTTGAATGCATTATGCTAGGAACATACGTGTACTGTTTGAATACGAACCTGATTGGTATGATACAACTATGATAGGACGTGAGTAGCCTCAACGTTGCTTGTTTGACTTTTCTGTGTTACTACCGAGCAAACCAAGGTGAGTTCACACCCTCTACAAAGCATGGGATTCCCAGGGGTCGGGAATTGGGGTTAAGGAACATGGGTTCCTCGTCCTCCTTGGGTAGGACAGCAAAGGTTCAGGAATGTAATTCCTCGTCCTCACGGACAGATAACTCGTACTAGACCAAAACTCTATCACGAAGTCCCTCATTTTTATATCGACTTAATCGCCGGGCCAATGGCGAGCGGGTCATTAGTTAGATAGCGCTATTTAGGTCTGACAAACCTCACACCGTGCCGCAGAGGACGGGCGTGAACTAATGGATCTGGGGCACGTCAATGATGATAGACATTGACAGTTTCAGGGCACTTAAACATGACTACAGTCAGCAGTCGATATGGTAACGAGTCTAGTGTATACATGGGGTAGCCCCCACGGCCGAAATGCCAGATAACTAACACGGGGTAGCCCCCACGGCTGGATAGCCAGAGTAACCGGGAATAAACATGTCACGTTTTTAACTATGGGGTAACCCCCACGGCAGGATGCCAGCTAAAGGAAACTGATTTCGAAACAACTTAAAACGAACACCCAACCGTGAACTCACTCAACTTGTTGTTGACTCGTTACTACATGCTTTGCAGGTCCTTGGGTTCTTAGCTGGAGCTTGCATGGAGGAGGATCGTTGTGGGACATGGACGGCTGTATGCCATGTTAAACCTTGAAACTATTAAACTTCTGTTTTGGCTTTAAGACTTATGCTTCCGCTTGCAACTTAATTATGTTTTGTTTGAACACCAATTGTATTGGCTGGATTTTTATAACTACTTATATGCTTGTTCAATATGATTGGTGGCTGGATCCAGGTCAGTCACGCCTCCAAGCGGTAGTACTCCGCAGGTGGATTTTTGGGGGTGTGACACCATTAATCCTCGTTGTAGGACCGAGGGACATGAGTGATAGATCTATTTGGGTTTAGCGAGCCCCACCCATGAGTCCGTTGAGTGGACCATGTGGTGACTATGTCTTATTGTCGGAGACAAGTCTGCTAGGTTTGAGCTTTCCTGCATCACGTCACAAATATTAATGTATTAGCTACACATTAATTGATTTGTTTTCCTTGTTGCTTTCATACCGGGATTTCAATTACATACAAACATACTTACAAAGGTTTCAAATGTTTATTCACAAACACACACTTGAACTCGCTCAACTTTTGTTGATGTTTTCAAACTACATGTATTTCAGGAAACTAAGTATGGATTTGGCAGGCGTTAACGTTTCAAGTGTTGTCTGGAATAAAAGGTGTCATCCGGTATCGAATGGTTTAGAGTGAGTATCCTATCCTGGATAGGATACATGTTTCAAAGCTTGGTTATCATTTGTGTCTTTTAAAAAGTCCTGATGGAACTTAAAACCTGCTGGTGTTGTATTCTGGATACGAAGTCTGTATTTTTGGGGGTTAAATCAAGGTTGTTGTAATGTTTCAAAATTTAATCAATGGATGAACATCTTGGATTTATCATATAGTGGTTTATTATGGTTGAATGCAATGATATTAAGCAAGTCACACCAAATCACGCTTCCGCAAAAGTCATTGTGTGACAAAGGATTTTTGAAAATTTGGCCTAATCCTCTTTATCAATAATCAAACTGTTGATACTTTTGTTACCTGAACTTCCTGATACAGTGATTGTACATGGATGATGAATGACAAATGTTTGACCAAGGATGTATGGTTATTTTTGATATTTCTGTCTGTAGGACCCACCTGTGAACTCTTAAGTGTTTTAGATTCATGCTCTTTTATTTTGATTTCAAAAGTTTGAGATAAACACACCTTTGAGTTTTTGTAATTTATCTTCATTCCCTTTTTACCCTTTCCATAGAAAAGTATTGAAACTTTTAATGGCAGGTTTTCAAGGAAAGAATACTCAATCCAAAATCATTTTCAGCAATGTTTTGAGAGTTTTAGACATTTTTTGCAAATGCTTATGCCACCTTGGATTTATCATATAGTGGTTTGTTATGGTTGAATGCAATGATATTAAGCAAGTCACACCAAATCACGCTTCCGCAAAAGACAGGGTGTGACAGTTTGGTATCAGAGCTTCGATTGTAGCGAACTAGGATTCCTTCTTGAGTCTAGACTACAATCATTAGGGCTCTCACAAATATTTTTTACAACATGTTTTCATTGCATACAAGAAACGCCCAGATCCAAGAAACAAAACAATTTTTATAAAGAAAAGACACAAAACACATTTCAAGGTTTATGTTTGTGTTTCAGTCTGAGAGACTGGGTGTTTTAGTCTGAGAGACTGGGTGTTTTCAGTCTGAGAGACTGGGTGTTTCAGTCTGAGATACTAGGTGTTTCAGTCTGGGAGACTGGTTGGTTTAGTCTGGGAGACTAGGTGGTTTAGTCTAGGAGACTAGTTGGTTTAGTCTGGGAGACTAGGAAGGATAGAAAGTTTCATGAAGAATAATGTGAATACATGATTACATGATGAATTGTCTTTGCTTGCAATGTACTAAGTGTTAGTGATTACTATGGATATACATGCTATGATTATTATGTACCCACACACATGTCACCTTCTTCAGAGAGCGAGTTGGCAGACGTTGACGACCCTATGGCCACCACCACGGATAATTAGATTGCACCTGCGTCGGAGATGTTTATGTCAGACACTGAGAGTGACCCTGACATGCTGACCAAGGACGAGGACGATTTCCAGCCGTTCACGCTACCAGACTTGGGCGATGATATACCCCCTGGCTGATGGCTTCCCTGACGAGGACCCTGTTTAACATCCCTGTTCCAGTCCATGGCCACCTCGTCATTTGGACACCCAGATGGCGAGCACATCGTGGCTCCGATCCTCGATGTCGTACCTCCCGTGGTCATTCCTCCCGAGGATCTGCCCTTTCGACGATTTGTCTGATGATAACGTTGGTTTGTTAGTTGATGATCCTCCTGTTGACACCCAGGATGATGGAGAGATAGCTGAGGATGACGTTGCTATTCTACCTCCTGAGATTCCTGCCATTGAAGTATCCTCTACTTCCATTTTACACTCGATTTCAGACTCCTTTGAGTCTGTGACATCTGCAGCCATACAGACGGCCGGATTGTAGCTTTCTACTACTGACTCAGATGACGACACCGCTATAACTGCTGCACTATCACCTGCTCAAGATCCCACACCTTCACACGACCCAGAGCCTGCTGCTGAACCTAGCTCCTGTTCCTTTTGGGTCAGCCTGATGTTGCACCTGCTGATCCTGAGCCCTTTCTTGATCATGATCCTATTTCTTATGGTTAACCAGACATTGCACCCCTTATACCTGATTCAGTTCCTGCACCTGTTGACCCTCCTTTTTTTGAGCTATGTATTCCCCCGCCTGCACCACTGATGTTGCTCCTCTCCCTCCTGTAGAGTTCGATGTCCATCACCCTGATTTGCTGATTGTTTTTCCTTCAGGACACCCCTGCACCCCATCCAGGGGAAGGTACTCCAGGTCAGCACCCGCATGACGATCCTTATGCTACAACAACATTTTCTCCGACCTCACAAGCTACACCGTTTGCTCCTTTCGTTACTTCACCGCTGGACAAGCCATTCTGATGGTTCCTACCATACACTATGCTGATTTCAGACCCCTACCATCCCTCACATTATGGAGGCTACACAAGGGATGAGTTGCTCCTGTTACTTTAGCTACAGCTTGAGGTTTTGAGTTATAGAGTTTTGGAGCTTGAGCTGACACCACATCCTCCACCCTGTCTATGCCAGTATACTTTGATCCTCCACATTCATCATTGCCTCTGTCACACCCCCAAAATCCACCTGCGGAGTTCCACCGCTTGGAGGCGTGACTGACCAGGATCCAGCCACCAATCATATTGAACAAGCATATAAGTAGTTATAAAATCCAACCAATACAATTGGTGTTCAAACAAAACATAGTTAAGTTGCAAGCGGAAGCATAAGTCTTAAATCATAACATGAGTTTAATTGTTTCAAAGTTTAACATGGCACACAGTCGTCCATGTCCCACAACGATCCTCCTCCATGCAAGCTCCAGCTAAGAATCTAAGGACCTGCAAAGCATGTAGTAACGAGTCAACAACAAGTTGAGTGAGTTCACGGTTGGGTGTTCGTTTTAAGTTGTTTCGAAAACAGTTTCCTTTATCTGGCATCCTGCCGTGGGGGTTACCCCATAGTTAAAAACGTGACTTGTTTATTCCCGGTTACTCTGGCTATCCAGCCGTGGGGGCTACCCCGTGTTAGTTATCTGGCATTTCGGCCGTGGGGGCTACCCCATGTATATACTAGACTCGTTACCATATCGACTGCTGACTGTAGTCATGTTTATGTGCCCTGAACTGTCAATGTCTATCATCATTGACGTGCCAGTAGTCCATTAGTTCACGCCCGTCCTCTGCGGCACGGTGTGAGGTTTGTCAAACCTAAATAGCGCTATCTAACTAATGACCCGCTCGCCATTGGCCTCGGCGATTAAGTCGATACAAAGATGAGGGACTTCGTGATAGAGTTTTGGTCTAGTACGAGTTATCTGTCCGTGAGGACGAGGAATTACATTCCTGAACCATTGCTGTCCTACCCAAGGAGGACGAGGAACCCATGTTCCTTAACCCCAATTCCCGACCCAGGGAATCCCATGCTTTGTAGAGGGTGTGAACTCACCTTGGTTTGCTCGGTAGAAACACAGAAAAGTCAAACAAGCAATGTTGTGGCTACTCATGTCCTATCATAGTTGTATCATACAATCAGGTTCGTATTCGAGTAGTGCACGTATGGTATACACGTATAATCATGGCAGTTAGCAAGTAATGCATACGAGTTGAACGAACAGTAACATGCTCAGAATTAAACAAGGTCCAAGGTCCGGCCCAAACACTAAGCCCATAATTTATCAAGTCCAAACAGTGTGTATCCGTGTATAGTCTCGAGTCGCAACTAGGCGTTTGCGACTCGCAACCTGAGTCGCAATCGTGGTTTCGGTTCGTGCTGTTTTGGTTACGAGTCGCAACTGGACTCGCAACCGTGGTTTCGAGTCACAAGGTTGGTGTGCTGATCATGTGTGGTTTCGAGTCGCAACCAGGTGTTTGCGACTCGCAACCGATGTCGCAACTGGGAGATTTCGACTCATCATGCAGTGGTTTCGAGTCGCAACTGATGGTTTCGGTTGGACAACTGCTGATTCGGAACAGTGTACTATCCAATGAGAATTTGGTTTCAGAAAATGGTTTGTACTATCCACTTAAACATGTTTGTTTGTCTAGTAATTTACTAATTTGGATCAAACATATCAGATTTCAAATATTCAAGCATGCTCATATGATATTCAAGTTGTTCTTCACACATTCATCATGTTCATCTTGTTCTTCAATATTCAAGTAGTTCATCTTCATTCATATGAACCTAGGTCTAACAAGAATCATGAACAACTTATCAACAAATCACCCTAATAGCAAGCTTTCGGTTCTTAACACAAGAGTACACAATCCGATTTATATGAACATCAACAACTAGTGTTTTAGACCACATTTAAACACAAAACATCATGAGTTCATCATGCCACATATCCGAAATCAAGCATGTTCCGATTATCAATGTTACCCACAAATCGATTCACAAAACATCATCAATCATACCACTACACTAGTTAAATTATATCATTCGTAACATCAACATCATAAACATATATTCATCATCAACCGAATGTAAACTCATAACATAGGACATTTGTGAACCGATTACTCAAGAAGGGTGCATTCCTCATGTAATACACTTAACAAGTAGACATATCATCACCTAATTTTTCATCACACATCATTATCAAACCGAATATCACACATTAACACCTTCAATCATGTATAGGCATGTATTTACCAAGAGATTACTAACCGGTTCAAGTGTGGGTTCAAAAGTGTGAGTGAAGCTTCCAAACGGTGTGTGTGCAAGTTGATCCGAGAGCTCCTTAGTGGTCACCAGTTGATCCGAGAATGAAGGAGAGGAATGTATGATGTTGTAGCTTAGGGTTTTAGTGAAGAGGATGGAGTGTGTGTATAGGTTAGTGTGTTGTCCAAAGAAATGGCACCTATGGTTATCCACTTGGTTTATATACTAGTCTACATTGGTGCACCCTAGTGGGCTTCGGGTGAGGTGCACGGCCCAACCGGCCCGTAAGTTATACTAGTTCACTCGAGACCACATGGTCTCGAGTCGGGTTCGTGTTGTCTCGGTTCATATACATACTCGCATACATACACATAAGCATACACACGAATAACACATAATCACGTAAAGGTTCATTTGTCATTAATCACATAAGCTAACTAGCCACGCGTTTAAGCATACATGAAAGGTTCTAATTTCGAGTTGTCACATCATCCCCAAGTTGAAAGAAATTTCGTCCCGAAATTTGGTAGGCACTCACTGAGGAAGCTAGTTAAGTTGTATGGTTTTCCCGGTTTTCCTGGGGTGTCACATCCACCCCCCGTTGATCTGGAATTTCGTCCCGAAATTCCGTAGCTTCGGCCTCAGTAGTGGGTGTACTGTTTGCGAACAGTTGGGGATATTTTTGTTTCATCTGATCTTCGCGCTCCCAGGTGAACTCTGGGCCGCGACGTGAGTTCCAACGAACTCGAACGAGAGGTATCCTAGTGCTCTTGAGGACCTTAACATCCCGGTCCGTGATCTCGACTGGTTCCTCGACGAATCTTAACTGCTCGTCGATAGTGAGTTCCTTCAAAGGAACTACGTGGGTCTCATCTGATGGACACTTCTTCAGATTCGACACGTGAAAAACGTTGTGAACTGCACCGAGTTCCGCTGGTAAGTTTAGTCTGTAGGCCACCCTGCCTATTTTCTCAATGACCTCGAAAGGTCCAACGTATCGTGGGTTAAGTTTACCGCGTTTACCAAAACGAACCACACCCTTCCAGGGTGAAACTTTGAGTAGTACCCGCTCCCCAACCTGGAGCTCAAGTGGTTTCCTGCCCATGTCGGCGTAAACTTTCTGACGTTCGCGAGCGGCCGTCATGCGTTTTCGTATCTGAGCGATTTGCTCGGTTGTATCTACCACATATTCTGGACCAGTGATCTGACTGTCTCCCACCTCTGCCCAGCAAAGAGGAGACCGGCATTTACGTCCGTACAATGCCTCAAACGGAGCAGCTTTAATGCTGGTGTGGTAGCTGTTATTGTACGAGAATTCCACAAGTGGCAGATGCTTTTCCCAGCGGTTGCCAAAGTCGATTACACATGCACGAAGCATGTCTTCTAAGGTTTGAATAGTGCGCTCGGACTGCCCGTCCGTCTGAGGATGGTACGCTGTGCTCATGTCTAGTCGTGAGCCGAAGGATTTGTGCATTGCTTGCCACAGCTCTGAAGTAAAACGTGCATCTCGATCCGAGATAATAGAGGTGGGCACCCCGTGCCTCGAAACAACTTCCTTGAGGTATATTTCTGCGAGAGTGGAGAACTTATCCGTCTCCTTGATAGCCAAGAAGTGTGCAGATTTTGTGAGTCGATCCACGATCACCCAAATTGTATCGTTCCCGCGCTGGGATCTAGGTAGGCCAGTAACAAAATCCATGGAAATCTGTTCCCATTTCCATTGTGGTATCTCTGGTTGTTGGAGTAGGCCTGAGGGTTTCTGGTGTTCAGACTTGACTCTTGCACAAGTCAAACACTTGCTGACGTAAGTTGCTACGTGGGCCTTCATGCTAGGCCACCAGTACGAAGTTTTGATATCATGATACATCTTATCTGATCCAGGGTGTACTGAGTAGCGAGACTTGTGTGCTTCGTCCATCACAAGCTCTCGTAGGTTGCCATAAAGTGGGACCCAAACGCGTCCCGTTACGTAGTAAGCACCGTCTTCCTTCCGTTCTAATCGTTGCCTTGATCCGCGCAGGGCTTCAGCCCTGACGTTTTCTGGTTTCAGTGCTTCTATCTGAGCAGCTCGTATTTGGGAAGGGAGACTAGAGTGGATCGTGAGTTGTAAAGCTCGTACGCGCTTAGGCGCAGTGTCCTTCCGACTGAGGGCGTCAGCCACCACATTGGCCTTGCCCGGGTGATACCTGATTGAGCTCTCGTAATCATTCAGCAGCTCGACCCATCGTCGTTGCCGCATATTCAGTTCCTTCTGCTTGAAGATATGCTCGAGGCTCCTGTGGTCGGTGTAGATCGCGCACTTGGTACCATACAGGTAATGCCGCCATAACTTAAGTGCGAAAACAACAGCTCCCAGCTCTAAGTCGTGCGTAGTGTAGTTCTTTTCATGAACTTTAAGTTGGCGTGAGGCGTAGGCTATAACCTTGTCTCGTTGCATCAACACGCAACCAAGACCCTGAATTGATGCGTCGCAGTAAACCACAAAGTCGTCTGTGCCTTCCGGCAAGGAAAGGATAGGTGCGCTACAAAGTCTATCCTTTAGGTGCTGAAATGCCAACTCCTGTGCGTTTCCCCAACGATAAACAACGCCCTTCTGCGTTAGTGAGGTGAGAGGCTGTGCAATCTTAGAAAAATCCTTTATGAATCTCCGGTAGTATCCCGCCAAACCCAAGAATTGGCGAATTTCCTTTGGTGTACGAGGTGCAGGCCAGTTCTTTATCGAGTCTACCTTGGATGGATCAACGTGAATCCCATCCTTGTTTACCACGTGGCCTAGGAAATGGACTTCTCGAAGCCAGAAGTCGCATTTCGAGAACTTTGCATAAAGCTGTTCTGTTCGAAGGAGTTCCAGAATAAGTCGCAGATGCTGCTCGTGTTCCTCCCGACTCTTGGAATAGATCAGGATGTCGTCGATGAAGACTATAACGAACTTGTCCAGGTAAGGCTTGCAGACTCGGTTCATCAAGTCCATGAAAACCGCAGGTGCGTTTGTCATCCCAAAAGGCATGACCAAAAACTCATAGTGCCCGTATCGAGTTCTGAAAGCTGTTTTGGAGACGTCCTCTTCCCGGACTCTCAGTTGGTGATAACCCGATCTCAAATCAATCTTCGAATAGTAGCTCGACCCTTGCAGCTGGTCGAACAAGTCGTCGATCCGCGGTAGAGGATAACGATTCTTCACCGTCACCTTGTTGAGTTCTCGGTAGTCGATGCACATTCTGAAAGTACCGTCTTTCTTCTTTACAAATAACACTGGAGCTCCCCAGGGCGATGAGCTAGGACGAATAAAACCCTTATCCAGGAGCTCTTGTAGTTGCGTAGAGAGTTCTTTCAACTCTGATGGAGCTAAACGATAAGGTGCACGAGCTATAAGTGTCGCTCCAGGAGCTTGTCACCATGAATTACCAAAGGTTCTTAACCAGCACAAGGAATACGGACGATCTTTTCTTTGCAAAGAATCCCTGCTCGATGTTGGGATAACCAACCCATCCCAATGACAACGTCGAAACTACCCAAGACAATAGGAATGAGGTCGATAGAGAAGGTCTGGTCAGCGAGAATAAGTTTACAACCCTTGACTACGTGTGTGGCCTCTAAACTCTTACCATTTGCTAGCTCTACAATGTGCTTGTTGTTCAAGGGTGTTGGAATACGCTTAAGCATTCGACTAACTTCTAGTGACATGTAGCTAGTATCGGCACCCGAATCAAATAAAACTGAAACATAAAAGTCGTCGAGAAGGAACTTACCCGCCACAACATTGGGGTCATTCCTTGCTTCACCTTGGCCGATCACGAACGCCCGCCCCCGGGCTCCATTGTTGCTGTTGTGGCGTTTCTGCCTCATCTGCGGACAGTTCCTCTTAAGATGGCCTTCAGCCCCACAACGGAAACACCCCTTTTTGCTACCCTGCTGCTGCTGGTTTCGGTGTGCAGGGTATGGGCTCTTGCAATCTCTAGCCACATGTCCCGTCTTCTTGCACCGATGGCAGCACGATTCCATACATGACCCGGTGTGGTGTTGATGGCATTTGCGGCATTTCGGCTTATTCCCAAGGTATCCCCCTTGATTTTGGTAGTTCAGCCCCTGCTGTACGAGTTTCCCGTGCGGGTCCTGTTGTATAGGGCCACGACCTTCACTCTGGTGATCACCCCAAATATGCTTGGTGTTAATAAGAGCATTTGCATTGGAGGGGTTGCGCTTGGGTAACTTGCCCTCTTCCACTGCCTGATCAGTGAGCTGGTGCGCCAAACGAACGACTTGTTGGATTGTGGAAAAGTTGGCCGCAATAACGGACCCTCGGATTTCTGGGGCTAAGCCTCTGAGGTATAGCTCGATTCGTCTAGAAATGGGTTGTGACAAGTTAGGACATAAGGCAGCCAAATCGTTGGACCTTTTCGTGTACGCTTCGATCTCTGATCCTTCCATTTTCAAGCCAAAGTACTCTATTTCAAGTTTGAGGATGTCGTCCGGATGACAAAATTCTTCCTTGATCAAATCCTTGAAGTCGCTCCAGGGGGTGGCATTCGCATCTGCTAACCCGAGCATCCGAACTTGTGCGTTCCACCAAGTTAGCGCAGTGCCTTCGAGAGTACCAGAGACATATTTCACCCCACGAGCCTCGGGGCATTCACACATTTCGAAGACTGGCTCGTGCTTCTCAAGCCAATGGAGGAGTCCAACGGCCCCTTCAGTGCTACTGAAAGTACTAGGACGACAGTCCATGAACGTCTTAAATGTGCATACAGGCGGCTGAGCGTTCTGACCTTGTTGCGCGAGGAAGAAACGACAGGGTTAAGCGCGAGAGTTGGGTCATGAGAGTAGGATCTATCATCCTAGGTTAGGTTCGGAATGGCAGGTTATACCTCCTGCCTAAGCGACTGCGAGTGCTGCCGTAACTTGTTCGTTGATAAGAGCCGTCAGCTGGCTTGAGTTAGGTTCATACGTTCCCTCATGATCTCACATCGAAGGAAACACAAATAGGAAAGGTGTCGCGAATATGTAAGTGTGGAGTGACAGTAGGGAGCAAGCACAAATGTGTTTTCAAACTATAGTTGCTACGTTTATCTAAGCATACCATGAGCAACGTTCTATGCAATCTAGCAAGTAGGCAATATAAACATAATTCATACCACCTAGAATGTCGAGCCTTGCACGTGGAGTGAAGCGTCGTTGTGGATCGTAGAGCACTGTACAGGTTATAGTCTGGTTTTAACAAAAACGTTTTTCCCTTTATTAAAACCAAGTTCTCTATAACCAATGGCTCTGATACCAATCTGTCACACCCCCAAAATCCACCTGCGGAGTTCCACCGCTTGGAGGCGTGACTGACCAAGATCCAGCCACCAATCATATTGAACAAGCATATAAGTAGTTATAAAATCCAACCAATACAATTGGTGTTCAAACAAAACATAGTTAAGTTGCAAGCGGAAGCATAAGTCTTAAATCATAACATGAGTTTAATTGTTTCAAAGTTTAGCATGGCACACAGTCGTCCATGTCCCACAACGATCCTCCTCCATGCAAGCTCCAGCTAAGAATCTAAGGACCTGCAAAGCATGTAGTAACGAGTCAACAACAAGTTGAGTGAGTTCACGGTTGGGTGTTCGTTTTAAGTTGTTTCGAAAACAGTTTCCTTTATCTGGCATCCTGCCGTGGGGGTTACCCCATAGTTAAAAACGTGACTTGTTTATTCCCGGTTACTCTGGCTATCCAGCCGTGGGGGCTACCCCGTGTTAGTTATCTGGCATTTCGGCCGTGGGGGCTACCCCATGTATATACTAGACTCGTTACCATATCGACTGCTGACTGTAGTCATGTTTATGTGCCCTGAACTGTCAATGTCTATCATCATTGACGTGCCAGTAGTCCATTAGTTCACGCCCGTCCTTTGCGGCACGGTGTGAGGTTTGTCAAACCTAAATAGCGCTATCTAACTAATGACCCGCTCGCCATTGGCCTCGGCGATTAAGTCGATACAAAGATGAGGGACTTCATGATAGAGTTTTGGTCTAGTACGAGTTATCTGTCCGTGAGGACGAGGAATTACATTCCTGAACCATTGCTGTCCTACCCAAGGAGGACGAGGAACCCATGTTCCTTAACCCCAATTCCCGACCCAGGGAATCCCATGCTTTGTAGAGGGTGTGAACTCACCTTGGTTTGCTCGGTAGAAACACAGAAAAGTCAAACAAGCAATGTTGTGGCTACTCACGTCCTATCATAGTTGTATCATACAATCAGGTTCGTATTCGAGTAGTGCACGTATGGTATACATGTATAATCATGGCAGTTAGCAAGTAATGCATACGAGTTGAACGAACAGTAACATGCTCAGAATTAAACAAGGTCCAAGGTCCGGCCCAAACACTAAGCCCATAATTTATCAAGTCCAAACAGTGTGTATCCGTGTATAGTCTCGAGTCGCAACTAGGCGTTTGCGACTCGCAACCTGAGTCGCAATCGTGGTTTCGGTTCGTGCTGTTTTGGTTACGAGTCGCAACTGGACTCGCAACCGTGGTTTCGAGTCACAAGGTTGGTGTGCTGATCATGTGTGGTTTCGAGTCGCAACCAGGTGTTTGCGACTCGCAACCGATGTCGCAACTGGGAGATTTCGACTCATCATGCAGTGGTTTCGAGTCGCAACTGATGGTTTCGGTTGGACAACTGTTGATTCGGAACAGTGTACTATCCAATGAGAATTTGGTTTCAGAAAATGGTTTGTACTATCCACTTAAACATGTTTGTTTGTCTAGTAATTTACTAATTTGGATCAAACATATCAGATTTCAAATATTCAAGCATGCTCATATGATATTCAAGTTGTTCTTCACACATTCATCATGTTCATCTTGTTCTTCAATATTCAAGTAGTTCATCTTCATTCATATGAACCTAGGTCTAACAAGAATCATGAACAACTTATCAACAAATCACCCTAATAGCAAGCTTTCGGTTCTTAACACAAGAGTACACAATCCGATTTATATGAACATCAACAACTAGTGTTTTAGACCACATTTAAACACAAAACATCATGAGTTCATCATGCCACATATCCGAAATCAAGCATGTTCCGATTATCAATGTTACCCACAAATCGATTCACAAAACATCATCAATCATACCACTACACTAGTTAAATTATATCATTCGTAACATCAACATCATAAACATATATTCATCATCAACCGAATGTAAACTCATAACATAGGACATTTGTGAACCGATTACTCAAGAAGGGTGCATTCCTCATGTAATACACTTAACAAGTAGACATATCATCACCTAATTTTTCATCACACATCATTATCAAACCGAATATCACACATTAACACCTTCAATCATGTATAGGCATGTATTTACCAAGAGATTACTAACCGGTTCAAGTGTGGGTTCAAAAGTGTGAGTGAAGCTTCCAAACGGTGTGTGTGCAAGTTGATCCGAGAGCTCCTTAGTGGTCACCGGTTGATCCGAGAATGAAGGAGAGGAATGTATGATGTTGTAGCTTAGGGTTTTAGTGAAGAGGATGGAGTGTGTGTATAGGTGAGTGTGTTGTCCAAAGAAATGGCACCTATGGTTATCCACTTGGTTTATATACTAGTCTACATTGGTGCACCCTAGTGGGCTTCGGGTGAGGTGCACGGCCCAACCGGCCCGTAAGTTATACTAGTTCACTCGAGACCACATGGTCTCGAGTCGGGTTCGTGTTGTCTCGGTTCATATACATACTCGCATACATACACATAAGCATACACACGAATAACACATAATCACGTAAAGGTTCATTTGTCATTAATCACATAAGCTAACTAGCCACGCGTTTAAGCATACATGAAAGGTTCTAATTTCGAGTTGTCACAGCCTCCTTTTACACTCTCACCTGCAGCTATTACACCTTTCTTAGGTTTTAATACTCGTTTCCTTACTATCGAGCAGCAGATCAGTAATTACTTCAACGTGTATACAAGCTCGAGGGGGGAGCTCGCATATGTTAGTAGTTTGCTTTTCTCCCCTCCTCCACCTCAGTCATCAGTATAGTTGGTTTCTGGTTTTATGTGGATTGCATTACTTTTGGGTAAGAACACTACTAATGAGTCGAGATTGTGGAGACTTTTCGAAGACTACTTCTAACCACGTGATTTTGATACACTGATAGACTTATTGGGTAAGGGTAGGCTGACCCTGTGTTCCCTTTTGATGCGATACACTTTGTAAAACATGTAACAATACTTTGTGGTCGATGATTAATGAAAGCTCAATCATCATGTTCTCATTAAGCACGTTGTTGATGTACATATTTGTGCTATAATTGTGATGTTACGTGCTTGTTTACTATGTTCTCACTAAACATATTCCCAAATACTTGATTATGACATGATTGTGCTAATGTTTGATTGATTGAGATGATGATTTAATACGTGTATGTACATACGACCTTTAAACAACTATATACACTCCCTGAACAAATAAGACCTGACCAATCTGAACTTCTTCTTAGAAGATGTCTCATCAAGAGATCATTCGGCTAACCAAGGAAGAATGGCAAGTGCATGTCTCACGAGCCATAGCTCGGCATGAGGTTCTTCGCTACAAAGACAGCAAAAGTACCTCAGGAAATAACCCACCCAGCGGTAATGTTTAGTCACCTAAGACACATTACAATATGTTTGGACAATTCCAAGTGTGCTTTGCTATTGCTTCTGTGATGATGATTGCTTGGGTACAAGTTGTACCTACAAGCAGTTTTTAGACTGCAACCCTCTGAACTTCGACGGCACTGGAGGTGCCGTAACTTTTGTAAGATGGGGCGAGAATATAGATTCTGTTTTGCGAATGAGCGGATGTACGCCAAAACAACAAATCCCATACATATCTGGATTGTTTCAAGGTGAGGCTCTTTTATGGTGGAACCTTCGGGTTTAGATAATGGGCGAGGCTGTTGCGTATGCATTGACATAGGATGAGTTGAAGGAAATGATGCATAGGGAGTATTGTTCTCAGATGGAGATCTAGAAGCTGGAAATTGAATTCCGGAACCTGATGGTGGAAGGTCCAAAAGTGGTGGAGTACGTACAGAGACTTCATGATTTGTCGCGAGTTGTTCCATACCTGGTGAAACCGGAATTGAAAAAGATGAAGCAATTCATCTGGGGACTGGCGCCTCAGGCCCTGAGCTTGATAACGGCATCAATGCCACCAACAACTATTGATGCGAGTATCATGAGTTTGGCTCTCGCTAAGGAAGCACTTAGATTGGAAAGACTTTCGACCCCTGACAAGAAGACGGAAACTCAGATGGATTCATCTGGAAAGAACAAAAGGAAGCTCAGTGATTTCCAAGGAGGATTTCGGGCAAATAACAAAAACAAGGCCAAAAGGGGAAAAGAGTACATGGGTAAACTACCTAAGTGCGACAAATGTCGACGTCATCATACCGGGCAATGTAGAAATGAAAAGTGTGATAACTGTGGTAGAGTGGGACACTGCAAGGAGATGTGTTGGCACCGGGCGAGACATGGAAATGAAGGTCGAGTTGGTAGTAGAAAACACAGATTAAACAACGATAATAGTAACTATCAGGGCGGAAATGGCGACAATCAAGAACGTAGACAAGGGTGTTTTAACTACGATGACGTGGGGCGCTTTCGGAAAGATTGCCCAAGGGAGATTAACCAAGACCGTGAAGGAGCATTCAACAATGGAGCTTGTGAAGCATGACAGGGTCCGAACGAAGTCGCTGGTACATTCCCTATTAACCAATACTTTGCATTTGTGTTGTTTGATACTAGTGACGACTATAGCTTCATACCTCTAGGGCTTAAGAGTATACTTGGTT
>JARYGA010018497.1:0-41175 GCA_030545235.1 Helianthus tuberosus | reverse complement strand
TAGGGATTATCAGTATGAACCTGTTATTGGTAAAGGTTCATGTAAGAAAGGAACACCGGAAGGAGAGACAACGAGTAGAGAGGAGATAATTTCTGAAGATGTTGAGGTGGATGAGCTGTTAGCCGAAATACCGAAATTTATGGATAAGAGATCGGATAAAAAAGAATCTGAGGGTGCAAGCACACCCGGTGAAGCGGGTGTCCATGGGTAGCATAGCCGCATGGAATATAAGGGGGTTGAACTGCTCCCTAAAACAAAAAGAGATTCGACAGGTGATGTCTGAAAAACACTTGCAGGTTTGTGCGATTTTGGAAACTCATGTGGAAGACTCTAACGTTTCAGATGTATGTAAACGGGTTTGTACTAGTTGGAGCTGAGCTACAAATGTGACGTGTTGTTCGAAAGGGACACGTATAATGGTGGGTTGGGATGAAAATTTGGTGGATGTTATGATTCTGGCTCAATCGGATTAGGTCATGCATACTTAGATAGTTTTTAAACAGGATCGAAAAGCTGTGTTCTGCTCCTTTGTTTATGTTGAAAACCATTATAATAACTGGAGGATCCTATGGCAAAATTTATGCATGCATCATTCTTTTATGAAAGATAAGCCTTGGGTTCTAATGGGAGACTTTAATTGTTCCTTGTCTAGTGATGATATGTCTACGGGTTCCTCATCAGCTAATATAGGGACGAGAGAGTTCAAGGAATGTGTGAACAGTATTGAGGTCTTTGATATTAATAGTTCGGGGTTACATTATACTTGGACTAACAAGCAACAAAAGCATCGGTCGGTGTTTAGGGCTGGCATATCGGGTCAACCGATCTGTTAAGACACGAACATGATAAGACACGAACACGAAACCTGTAAACACGAACACAACACGAAATCTTATCGTGTCAGATTTTCCAAACACGAACACGAACCTGTTAATAAACAGGTTACACGAAATGACCTGTTAAGATACGCAAATGTTACCAACATATCATATGACCTGTTTAACACACAAACACGACCTGTTAACACACGAACATGACTTGTTATTCCATATTTGAAATTAGCGATTAAGGAACATGTTTAATGAACAACAGACCAATCACCAAACCCGTCATCTTTTTGTAAAGATATCATATATGCAAAGATCATATCTAAATCACAAAAGTCCGACCTCACTGATGAACAATTAGACATGACAAAAATACTAGTTAGTGAAGATATTATAGTATATGCATAAATTCTAAACTGATAATAAATTCACTACAACAAAATAAACTTTTATGAAAACATCATCAATATATACACACATCGGTGACCAAGGACTGACTCCAACAAATAAAACAAAAACCTCAAGGAAAAAAAACAAGTCGGTGATACGACGGTAATGATTTTGACAAAATATTGACGGAGGAGGAGAAGGGGAAGTTAGTTGAGGTGCTAAAAGAGCACAAGGAGGCGATTGCTTGGAAGTTGTCCGATATTAAGGGGATTAGCCCCACTTTTTGTACCCACCGTATTCTTATAGAGGATGAATTTAAACTGGTGGTGCAACCTCAAAGGCGTCTAAATCCCAATATGAAAGAGGTTGTTAGAAAAGAAGTGTTGAAGCTTATGGAAGCCAGTTTGATTTATCCCATATCCGATTCTTCATGGGTGAGCCCTACTCAAGTTGTCCCTAAGAAGGGGGGGGGGGGATGACTGTTGTTGTGAACGAGAAAAATGAGCTTATCCCTTCTCGTACGGTTACCGGTTGGCGTGTGTGTATTGACCACCACAAGCTCAATGACACCACCCGAAAAGACCACTTTCCACTCCCATTTATCGATCAAATGCTTGAGCGTCTCGCGGGGCAACAATTCTATTGTTTCCCTGATGGTTTTTCCGGCTATTTCCAAATCCCTATCACGCCGGAAGACCAAGAAAAGACGACTTTAACATGTCCATATGGCACATATGCGTACCGACACATGCCTTTTGGACTATGTAACGCTCCGGCTACATTCCAACGGTGCATGATAGCGATCTTTCAAGACATGGTTGAGAGCTCTATGGAGGTTTTTATGGATGATTTCTCGGTATATGGCGATTCGTTTCACCATTGTTTAGGTAATCTAGCAAGAATGATGAAGAGGTGTGTTGAGACGAAGTTGATGCTTAATTGGGAAAAGTGTCACTTCATGGTTACCGAGGGGATTGTGTTAGGACATAAGTTATCTAGAGCCGGTATAGAGGTAGATAGAGCCAAAATAGATACAATTAGTAGGCTTCCTCCACCGACTAGTGTTAAATCCATCCGTAGTTTCTTAGGTCATGCGGGCTTTTATAGGCACTTTATTAAGGATTTTTCCAAAATTACTCGCCCCATGACTCGACTCCTTTAGAAGGACGTCCCATTTGTCTTTGATAAGGAGTGTCTTAAAGCGTTTTATTTCCTTAAAGAGAAACTCGTGAGTGCACCCATTCTTGTATCCCCCGATTGGAGCTTACCGTTTGAGCTCATGTGCGATGCGAGTGACTACGTGGTCGGGGCGGTCTTCGATCAAAGACGGGATAACCACTTTCACTCGATCTACTATGCGAGTAAAACCCTCAATGATGCCCAAGAGAATTACACTACTACCGAACAGGAACTTCTTTCCGTTGACTTTGCTTTCGATAAGTTCCGGTCATACCTTGTGCTTTCAAAGACTATAGTTTTCACCGACCATGCGGCTTTGCGCTATCTTTTCCAAAAGAAACATGCTAAGCCCCGTCTCATCCATTGGATTCTACTCCTTTATGAGTTTGACATAGAGATTAGGGATAAGAAAGGAGCGGAAAATGTTGCGGCTGATCACCTTTCGCGATTAGAGGATCCAAGTAGGGAGGAGATTCATGAGGGGGTGATAGGAGATAAATTCCCTCATGAGTCCATAATTTTGTTTTGGCGGAGAAAGAAGGGTTGCCATGGTTTAGTGACATGGTGAACTATCTTGCTAATGGGTATGTGATGAAGGATATGAATGCCCTACAAAGGAGGAAGTTGTTTAGGGATGCAAAGAAGTATATTTGGGATGATCCTTACCTCTTTAGGATAGGAGTAGATCGCATTCTTAGGAGGTGTGTTAGCAAAGAAGAGGGGTTCGATATTCTTAGGCATGTGCATGAGGGGTTGCCGGGAGGTCATCATGGCGCACACACTACCACATAAAAAGTCTTTGATTGCCGTTTCTTTTGGCCTACGGTAGTTGAGGATGCTTTAGACTTCGTTAGGACGTGTGATGTTTGCCAACAGACCGGCAATATTTCATCCAAGAATGAGATGCTCAAAATCCCATTCAAATTCTTGAAATCTTTGACGTTTGGGGCATTGACTTCATGGGACCTTTCCCCTCCTCGAGTGGGAATAGGTACATCCTCATGGTGATAGATTACGTTTCAAAGTGGGTTGAAGCTCAAGCTTTGCCTACGAACGATGCCCGGGTGGTGGTGAAACTCTTAAAGAATTTGTTTTCTCGATTCGGTATACCCAAAGCTATCATTAGTGACCGAGGATCACATTTTTGCAATGCCGAGATGAAGAAGGCATTAGAGCGTTATGGAGTTACTCACCGTTTGTCCACCGCATACCATCCACAAATGAACGGTGAAGTAGAGAATGAGAATAGGGGAGTGAAGAGAATATTAGAGAAAATGGTAGGAAAGAGTCGTAAAGATTGGTCGGAGAAACTTGATGATGCTTTGTGGTAATTTCATACCGCCTACAAAACGCCTTTAGGGACCACACCGTTCATGATAGTCTATGGCAAAGCTTGCCATCTCCCTGTTGAATTGGAGCACCGAGCGCTTTGGGCTCTTAAAACTGTCAATCTTGATCTTACTCCCGCGGCTAGGAGGAGGTACTTCCAAATCCATGAGTTAGAGGCCCTTAGAGATGTGGCGTTTGAGCATTCTTGGAATATCAAGGAGAAAACGAAAGCGTTGCATGATAGGAGGCTTAAGGAGTTGAAGGAGTTCAAAGTTGGTGACAAAGTGCTTCTCTATAATTCGAGGTTCAAATTATTTCCCGAAAAGTTGAAGTCGAAGTGGACGGGACATTATGTGGTGAAGGAGGTGTTCCCGTATGGCGCAATTGAGTTATATGATGAAGAGACGAAAGGATCTTGGAAGGTGAAGGCCATAGATTGAAGCATTATTTAGGTGGCCCGATTGACAAGACCAAGAGGAGGAAACTCCTCTCGAAGACATTCCAAACACCACCGATTAGTGTCTTGAGTGATCTCAAGTGTAGAGTTTGTACCGTTTGTATTTTTGTTTATTTTTGCTTATTTTTCGTAGCTAATGGTTGTTTTCGGTAGTGTGTCGGTCTTTGTTTTTGTGTTTCGAGTCATTTGCAGGGATTCATTACCGAGGATATGCAGGGATTGGCGAGAAAAACGAGTTTCTAGGTAAGTTCCAGTGTTAGAAAATTTTGGGTTGAGTTTTGGGAGGTTTGGTAAGGTTCAAAAATTTTTCAAAGCCATGAAACTCAAAAATTTAAGCAACCTTCTGTTAAAAATGGTTGCTGGCAGGGCGCGAGAGACTTAGGTCTCTGGGTCGCGGCCCGCCAGAGGCTCAAGGATCCGGAAAATTATTACAAGGTGGCGGCCCGCGAGAGACTTAGGTCTCTCTTTCGCGGGGCGCCAGAGACTCCCTCTGCAGTCGAACTTGTTTAATCCCCAAAATTCAAACATTTTGACCTAATCTTTTCTTCTCCCTTCCGCCGTAAACCCCCACAAACCACCATAGTTCACCGGAAATCAACCATTTCCACCTATAATCACACACCCACTTCACCTACAATCATAAACCATCCGATTTCTACCATCCTACACACATTATTCACCATAAACGGGATTTTGCTTTGGGGTTTTAAGTTCAACTAGATTTTTCATAGTTTCTCTATTTTAACTCGAATCCAAGGTATGTTTTCTTGTTTGCTGTGCACTATGAGTCGTTTATTTCAGTTCGTAGTTAATTAGGTGTTAGTTTTAGTGTTGTGTCTTGTTTGAGTAGTGTGTTTGTTCATGATTAGGGGTAGTTTGAGGTTGCGGATTGGTGTGGTTTGGGTATTTCAGTATGCTACAGGTTGCGGGTGGCTCGGTTTGGGGTATGCTACACATATTAGTGCTACCATGATCTAGGGTTTGAAAAAAGAGTAAGTGTGGGGATATTTGATGTATTGTAAAATACATCCTTTATTCGTGTATAGTTTGTATAGTTTCCGTTAGTTATAGTTTAGTTTTCGTTAGAATTTGCGTATTGTTGATCCAATTGCATTTTGCAGGTCTTAGGCGTTTGAAACTGCTGGAAATTGCATAAAACAAGTTAAAATATGGTAAAGTCAAGTCCTGGAACGTGTTGGAAAGCTCGGGAGCTGATACGGATTAAAATTTCTGGAAAATGGGTTTCTGGCGGGCCGCGACTAAGGAATGGAAGTCTCTCGCACCCAGCGAGAGACCTAAAAGGTTTGAAGATGTTAAGTAGGCGCTGGCGGCCCACGACCCATCAGCTTATATCTTTCTCGGGGCGCCAGAGACTGTTGCTGGCAGAATTCCTCGAGTTGGTAAGGGGTTTGAGCTGGAGAATCATATATAATCATCATTAACTTTCATTAAACCCTAACTTACGAAGTAACAACACTTTGGACGATCTTAGAGCTGCATTGGAAGCGTTTTTGAGCAATCGAAGCTGTCGGTTGAAGGTTGGAAGTTCAGGGAATCATTTGGGTCATCTCTTTAACATCCGGGTGTTGTTCCTTTGTGTTTCTTATACTTCAACTATGTTTTGTTTCTTTGAAAATACTTCGTTTATGTTTGTTTCAATGACTTGGATTGGCTAAATTTCGTTAACTACCTAGACAAGATGAATGGTTGCAATAAAGTTTGGATTTTTATTACGAATTTATGATATTTATGGATTTATTTATGTATTGTAGGCGATTTGATTATTAGCTAGATGTGTATGCGTACTTGATTGTGTTTGAATATTGTTTATTGCTTTACATAATTCTTGGTGACGGTCTTTATCACATAAATGAGTTGTGTTAGGTTTTAGATTTTGGTGACTGTCGATATCACATAATAAATCTTTAATATTTAGGGTTAAATCGGCCGATAAACCTTAAAAGCAATATTCGGTAATCTTATAAAATCAAGTGTTCTACTAACTCTCAATAGCTGAAAGGTGCGAGGTTATTGTTAGGTCTAAGCGATTAAACCGTAAGGTGGGTCCTTCTTAGGAAGTTAACCTATTAGCTGCTGTCTAACAAGTCTAGTTAAGAACCCAAATTTATCCTTGACTTGAGTCCCGAAACGGAGAGAGTCTTGTAGGGTACTTTCATAAATCATTAGAGGTCCGGACAAGGAGTCTAATTTACCGGTGAGCATAACAGCCTTTAGGGTGCCCTAATGTACTCTTGAAAAGGTTTAGGAGGCTTAGTTGGTAACTCGAGAGGTTTAGCATCTTACGATCCCGGTCCATAATAATCAACTTTCAAATAAAATCCATAACTAAAAGCAACCAGGATTCGAGTCTAGGTAGTATTTCCACCATCTGAGTAAAACCCAGATTAATTCGTTCTGGTTAGTTTAGTTAATTAATTTTGTTTAATTGTTTTCTTAGGATTTTTAGAACCCCCCCCCCCCCCCTTTAAAACATAAAAATAGTTCAGTCCGTGTCAGAGTCAGTCTAAATAGATTCATTAACGTAGTTTAGTGTGTCTTAGTGAGTCTAGAGTATTACTTAGAGTCTAGAATTAGGTTAATTTAGTTAATTTTATTAAACTACTTTTTAGCACACCAAGTTAATGACTATATTTAAACTGACTCTGAAACGAACTGAACTATTTGTATGTTTTAAGGGGGGGGGGGGGTTTTCTAAAAATCCTAAGAAAACAATTAAACTAAATTAATTAACTAAACCAACTAGAACGAATTACTCTGGGTTTTACTCAGATGGTGGAAATACTACCTAGACTAGAATCCTGGTTGCTTTTAGTTATGGATTTTATTTGAAAGTTGATTATTATGGACCGGGATCGTAAGATGCTAAACCTCTCGAGTTACCAACTAAGCCTCCTAACCCTTCTCAAGAGTACATTAGGGCACCCTAAAGGTTGTTATGCTCGCCGGTAAATTAGACTCCTTGTCCAGACCTCTAATTATTTATGAAAGTACCCTATAAGACTCTCTCCGTTTCGGGACTCAAGTCAAGGATAAGTTTGGGTTCTTAACTAGACTTGTTAGACAGCAGCTAATAGGTTAACTTCCTAAGAAGGACTCACCTTACGGTTTTAATCGCTTAGACCTAACAATAACCTCGCACCTTTCAGCTATTGAGAGTTAGTAGAACACTTGATTTTATAAGATTACCGAATATTGCTTTTAAGGTTTATCGGCCGATTTAACCCTAAAGATTAAAGATTTATTAGGTGATATCGACAGTCACCAAAATCTAAAACCTAACACAACTCTATTATGTGATAAAGACCGTCACCAAGAATTATGTAAAGCAATAAACAATATTCAAACACAAGCAAGTACGCATACACATCTAGCTAATAATCAAATCGCCTACAATACATAAATAAATCCATAAATATCATAAATTCGTAATAAAAATCCAAACTTTATTGCAACCATTCATCTTGTCTAGGTAGTTAATGAAATTTAGCCAATCCAAGTCATTGAAACAAACATAAACGAAGTATTTTCAAAGAAATAAAACATAGTCAAAGTATAAGAAACACAAAGGAACAACACCCGGATGTTAAAGAGATGACCCGAATGATTCTCTGAACTTCCAACCTTCAACCGACAGCTTCGATTGCTCAAAAACGCTTCCAATGCAGCTCTAAGATCTCCCAAAGTGTTGTTAATTTGTAAGTTAGGGTTTAATGAAAGTTAATGATGATTATATATGATTCTCCAGCTCAAACCCCTTGCCAACTCGAAGAATTCTGCCAGCAACAGTCTCTGGCGCCCCGCAAAAAAGATAAGTTGATGGGTCGCGGGCCGCCAACGCCTAGTTAACATCTTCAAACCTTTTAGGTCTCTCGCCGGGGGCAAGAGACTTCCTTTCCTTAGTCGCGGCCCGCCAGAAACACATTTTCCAGAAATTTCAATCCGTTTCAGCTCCCGAGCTTTCCAACACGTTCCAGGACTCGACTTTACCATATTTTAACTTGTTTTATGCAATTTCCAGCAGTTTCAAACGCCTAAGACCTACAAAACGCAATTGGATCAACTGTATGCAAATTCTAAATAAAACTAAACTATAACTAACGGAAACTATACAAACTATACACGAATAAAGGATGTATTTTACAATACATCAAATATCTGAACTACTTGACAAAAGAACTGTGTTTCTTACATGTAGAATGACGCTAGAATAGATGAACGACGCCTGAATAGACGTGAAGTGAAAGAATGGCCGTTGATGTTGACGCCGAAGGCCGCCGGTGATACTGAAGTGATGAACGATGGCAACCGGTGATACTGAAGTGATAAAATTGAAAGTGAGCGGTGATTGAATTAGGAAATTTGGGTTTGGTTATTGGAGCGTGAAGTGAAGTAATGGATTTCAAAATTTTGGGTATACCCTTCTGACTCAGGTCCCCACCCCACCCCACATATTTGATATTTTTTTAATTTAAAATTATAAACAGGTCACTAACGGGTCTTAACAGGTTAACGGATTTTAACCTGTTTAGACACGAAATTTAAACAGGTCTTATCGTGTCGACCTGTTTAGACACGAAACCTATTAAGGTCAAACACGAAACCTGTTAACTTCATGTAGGTTCGAGTCGTGTTATCGTGTTCGTGTCAGAATTGCCAGCCCTTGAAAATAGATCGTATCATGGGAAATTCAGGGTTTATTGACCGGTTCCCTGAAGCAGCGGCTTGTTTTTGTCACACCCCGATATTTCCACGTATTACCGGTGGGCCAGGTGGGGAGTATCATGACGTAGTTGATATCATCATAGTCAATTTATCATAGTTTAATGCACAGCGGAAGTCTAAAAGGAATTATACAAACCGATTTGAAAGTAACATAAATATTACACAACGGGTTGCAAGTGGATCCACAAGTGGATCTAAAATAAAAAGAAATATTGTTCAACAGATTTAAGCATCAAAAGCTTGCAAAACTCTTTATTTGATACTAGGAGTAGCCAGCCCATTACGCGTAGTACCTGCACTTAACCTTTTTGAAAAATACGTCAGTTTACACTGGTAAATACAATTAACTGACTCTTCTGAAAACATTTATAAAATTAGTTTGGGTGCACATGGCATAAAATCTTTTATAACTTGGGACAATTATTTTAAAATAATCTTGTATACAGATTTACATGTTTGTCGTCCGTTTAGGACCCGGTTAGAAGAGCCGGATTAGATTAATAGACACACCACAAGTATAGGCCCACAAGAGAGTGAGATACCGTTTATACATACGCAACTGTCAGGTGTATGCCTACACCCCATGCTTAAGCCGTGGCCATTAATAATGAATGAGCCGAGGATATCCAGGACTTGGTCATTAACCCCCCCCCAGAGGCATTGCATCAAACAAAACAGATTAAAACGGGTTATTTAAATTTATTAATCACAATCCGATTTAAATAATTTCATACCTGACCAAGCGGTATTATTATAATACCGTATCCCAAGCCCGTATAACAGAAAATAAGTTAAAAGTATTTACCTGAGCAAAATTATAATTTTAATATCAGCCGTATATCAATCAGCAGTACAAGTAGCTTTTACTGGGCTCCTAAATCTGGAACGAAGGTTTTAATAACCTATTAGATTCCTAACGGGTGTTATTTAAGTTTAAACTTAGACCGGTTAGTTTTAATGAAAGGTTTAACGTTCAAAATGCAAGATTAAGCGAAGACCGGATTAGAATGTGATTTAGACCCAACAAGTATGAGGACTTGTATAAAATGGGTAAACTAAATACATTCTGGATTTTGAAGTAAAAATGATAAGGTTTGACCCGTTTCGGTTAATTTATGCAAACTAGTTACATAAGCCGCATCGAACGCGAATACGCATAACGGGTAATCAAATGAGTCATGTATAGGCTCCAAAAGTTACTATGCTTTAAATATGTTGTGATATCAGTAGGTTCCAAAAGGGTATTTTGGTCATTTTTAAAGTTTATAAAAGAGGTTAAATAGTAATCTGAGGTTCTGGTCTAAAATAATCAGTAAAAACATTTATTTTAATAAGTTACATCAGTAAGACATCATATATATATGTGAAATTTATCATTTACGGCCAAACTATGCACCGTAGGGGCATTTTGGTCATTTCACATATGCTATAAAGGTTAAATTTGGAAATCTGAGTTCAAAACTTTTACTTACTGTTAGAGTATAAAAATTTTCTTATAATATCAGTAGGTAATAAGTTTTAGGTGTCAAATATATTTTTACACCATGCTATTCGTTTAAAAAGCGTAAAAGTCGGTATTTGATGATTTTCGGGTTATTTAAGGAAATCTGAGATTTTGATCAGTCTCTAAAGCTTAAAATATTTTATTTAACATATGAAATCAGTAGGAAAAGGTTTGGTATCAAAATGTTATGTAAAACTCATTTTATCAAAGAAAAGGGCAATTTCGTCAATATCGAATTTTCACTAAAACTTTATAATATAATCAGTATAAACTTTGAAAACAAAATTCAAAAATCCGTAAATATTATATTATATCAGTGGGTAGAAAGTTTGGTGCCAAAATTTGGGTTTAAATATGATTTATACTAAAAATGCCATTTAATTAATAAAAAAGCTTTCATTTTACGATATCGCGCATAACTTCTATTTTAGAGCATGAACTGATGTCAAATTTTTAGGACATGCTTATAAATCAGTAATAAAGGTTTTTGTCCTCTCACATTTTCAAAAATCTCATTTTTATATCAAAAGGGCATAATGGTCAACTTTTAAGCATTTAACGGAAACATGCAATGAACTAGGATTTCTATGGAACCAAGTTGTATAACCTCAGAGAGTTATACTAACATATAATATGGTCCTAAAGGAACCCTAAGGCATATCTAAACTAAGCTAAATCGGGTCAGAACTGAAAGTCAAAGCAAAAGTCTACTTTTGCGACTTTCGGTTGCGAACCGAGCCTAAACTCAGAATTGTCGAGTTGAACATGCCTAGACATGTTCTTATATTATTTACCAAGTTATTTAAGTGTTAAAACATGTTCCATAACCTCTGTATTATCAGTTATGAATTAATTTGTAAAAACTACCCCTTTGACTTTTTATTAATAAGTTTGACCCGACAATTGACTGAGATAACGTGATAATTTGAAGGTGCCCTTTTAACGGTTTAACACCTACATAATTACCAACACATAGACACTTTCAATTCGAATAATGGCTGGACCATTTGTGATTAATCACTAAGTCAAAGCTTAATTACGCCAACTTTGACTTTCGGTCATTACACTAATAAAACTTTAACTAAGGAAGCTAAGAACACTTACTAGAGTACTTAGCAAGAATTTAGAACAGAAGAAAGCTTCCTTTTGCTCCAAAACTACAAGGCCCTTTAGAGAATGAGCTTTGAAGTAAAAATTCAAATGTGCAAATGAACTCAAGAACTACAAGGCCCTTATATAAGAAGTTTGATGCTCCAAAATCAATCCATTTGTCCCTATGTTGTTACCAGATGTTCACAGGTGTCCCTAGGGCAGTAAAAACCATGTACAAGCCCCAGGTATTGCTCAGAACCCATGCAAAGGCGGTGGAACAGGCTACAACATGCAGCTGTCCACTTTTTTAGTCGCTGGCACTTTTACGCGGCCCGCATATGAGTTGGAGTCGGCCTACGCGGCCCGCGACGAAGGGAGAATCCGGTAAAAAGTTTTAAAACTTTGCATTTTCAGTCCCTAGTCCATTTTAAGTTTAAATAACTTCCATTTATTGCACTTATGACCCCATAGTTAACTATTAAGGGCCTTAGGTCACATATTAACTCCGTTAAGCTCCCGGTTAGACGTAAGATCACCCGAAAAGTCTTGTTTTCATCGAAACTCCATAAAATTACTATCCAATATTCTTGAGAGCAAAATATACAATTATTACAATGCTTTCGGGGTCGTTAAGAGGTCACTCAGAGGTAACATTTCACAAGTTGACACTTTTAACCCCTATGTTTCGTAAGATCCTTAATTTAATCACAAACGACTTTCTATGTCCAACAATTTTCTTCATCAAAGAATACGAACATCTCATGAGGTCATTCAGAGGCACGAGCTTGGCATGATGACACATTTGATCCTTTTACTTACATATTTACATTGTTTGACAATTTAAGTCCCTCAGAATTAATTCATAACACGTCTAAGTCCATGACACGTGTCTTTATTACATTGGGCATGATTTTGCGAGGTGTTACATCCTCACCCCCTTAAAAGAAATCTCGACCTCGAGATTTACTGAAATAAATGAGGGTATTTCTGTTTCATTGTGGATTCAACCTCCCACGTGTATTCTGGGCCTCTACGGGCATCTCATTTTACCTTCACGATCAGCACATGCTTTCTTCGAAGCTTCTTAACCTGTCGATCCTCGATCGACAAAGGTCTTTCAACAAACTTCAAACTCTCATCAATCTGCACGTCCTTATGCGACATTGCTATCGACTCATCGGCTAGACATTTCTTTAAGTTGCAGATGTGGAATACATTATGAATTCCACTATGCTCTTCTGGCAGATTTAACTTGTAAGCCACAGTCCCGACACATTCGATGATCTCGAATGGTCCTATATATCTTGGTCTTAGCTTTCCCTTTTTGCCAAAACGCATCACCCCTTTCCAGGGTGACACTTTGAGCAATACTTTATCACCTACCTCGAATTTTAGAGGTTTACGCCTTTTATCCGCGTAGCTTTTCTGCTTATCCCTGGCAGCTTTGAGACGATCACGGATCTGAACAATCTTGTCCGTCGTCTCCAGGACTATATCAGGTCCTGATAGTTGGGTTTCTCCAACTTCCGCCCAACATACTGGCGTTCTGCACTTCCTTCCGTACAAAGCCTCAAAAGGTGCTGCTTGAATGCTCGAATGTTAACTATTATTGTACGAAAATTCAATTAAAGGAAGATGGTCATCCCAACTTCCACCCAAGTCTATAACATAAGCTCGTAGTATATCCTCGAGTGTTTGAATCGTACGCTCACTTTGCCCATCCGTCTGAGGATGATAAGCAGTGCTGAAATTTAATCGAGTGCCTAAAGATTGCTGAAAGCTTTTCAAAAAATGCGATGTGTATCTTGTATCCCTATCAGAGATAATAGACACTGGCACTCCGTGAAGAGATACAATCTCATCCACGTACAGTTGAGCTAGCTTGTCGGAGCTGTGAGTTTCTTTAATTGGCAAGAAGTGGGCTGCTTGGTCAATCTATCGACTATAACCCAAATAGTATCATTTCCTTGCTTTGTCTTTGGTAACTTAGTAATAAAATCCATAGTTACCATTTCCCACTTCCAGGTGGGAAGTTCCGACTGTTGCAGCAAGCCTGACGGCTTCTGACGCTCGGCTTTAACCTGCGCGCATGTCAGAGATTTAGCTACGTAGGTGGCTATAGATTTCTTCAAACCTATCCACCAGTAATTTGCTTTTAAATCCTGGTACATCTTATCACTGCCAGGATGAACTGAATATTTCGAACTATGAGCTTCTTGGAGAATCACCTCTCTAAGCCCTCCATGGATTGGAACCCAGATTCGACCATTCATCCTAAGGATTCCATCCTTGCCATATGATAATTGTTCAGCAGTTACCCCTAACTTCTCATTCGGATAGTTAGCTTCTAACACAACTTCTTTTTGAGCGGCTAACAACCTTTCATTCAAGCTGTTCTTTAATTCAATGCTCTTGGCATTGATCCAAATGGGCTTAACCCTTTCCTTCCTGCTCAAAGAATCAGCGACTGCATTCGCTTTGCCTGGATGATATCAGATTTCACAGTCATAGTCATTTAATGTTTCCATCCATCGGCGTTGTCTCATGTTAAGGTCCTTCTGATTAAACAGATGCTGAAGGATCTTGTGATCAGAATAGATCACGCACTTTGTCCCATAAAGATAGTGCCTCCAAAGTTTTAGTGCAAATACAACGACACCCAACTCCAAATCATGGGTGGTGTAATTCTTCTCGTGCACCTTTAATTGACGTGAAGCATATGCAATAACCTTGCCCTTCTGCATAAGCATACATCCCATACCTGTGTGCGATGCGTCGCAATAAATCACAAATTCTTCAATTCCTTTTGGCAATGTCAACACAGGAGCATTGCTTAATTTCTGCTTAAGAATATCAAAGGATTCTTGCTTCTTGGGACCCCAGTTAAACTTGACATTCTTGCGAGTTAACGATGATAGAGGTGCGGAAATCCTTGAAGAGTTTTCAATGAAACGTCTATAGTATCATGCTAGACCCAAGAAGCTGCGAATTTCAGTAGGAGTCTTAGGTTCTTGCCAATTCATAATCGCTTCGATCTTAGCGGGATCCACCTGGATACCACGCTCGCTTACTACGTGTCCAAGGAATTGGACTTCACGAAGCCAAAACTCACATTTTGAAAACTTGGCGTAGAGCTTCTCTTGATGCAGAAGTTTAAGGATACACCAGAGATGTCTTTCATGATCGGCTTGATTCTTCGAGTAAATAAGAATGTCATCAATGAAGACAATGACAAACTTGTCGGGGTATGGCTTGCAAATGCGATTCTGAGATCCATGAATGCTGCAGGTGCATTAGTGAGCCTGAAAGGCATCACTAAGAACTCATAGTGACCATAGCGTGTTCTGAATGCGGTCTTGTGAACATCTTCGTCTCTGACCTTCGGTTGGTGATAACCTAACCTTAGATCGATATCTGAAAAGTAGATTGCTCCTTGAAGCTGATCGAATAAATCATCGATCTTGGGCAATGGATATCTGTTCTTGATGGTAACCTTGTTTAGCTCGCGATAATCGATGCATAGACGCATCGAGCCATCCTTCTTTTTCAAAAACAGAATTGGTGCTCTCCAAGGGGACGAGCTAGGTCGAATAAAACCCTTTTCCAAAAATTCATCCAACTATGTCCTCAATTTTTTCATCTCAGTTGGTGCCAATCGATAAGGTGCTCTTGCAATTGGTGCTGCTCCAGGAATCATATCGATTCTGAACTCCACTTGCCTATCTGGAGGTAAGCCAGGTAGTTCTCCAGGAAAGACGTCTGGATATTCGGAAATAACGCGGATGTCTTCAATCTTGGGCTTTGGCTCATCAATGGTTACATGTGCCATGTAAATGACACAACCTTTCTTTAAACACTTCGATGCCTTAAGCATAGACACTTGCTTAGGCAATCCGTACTGCGTATCTCCTTGAATTGTTAATGGCTCACCATAAGGTGTCTTGATAACCACTTGCTTCTTATCACATACAATTTGGGCTTAGTTATGAGACAACCAATCCATGCCTATCACTATATCGAATCCTGCTAATTTCAACGGAAGCAAAGAAAACGGAAAAAAGTGATTCCTAATGGATATAAAACATCCATCTAGAATGGTTGAAGCAGTCTCTATAGTACCATCGGCCAGTTCTACTTCATACTTTATGCTTAGAGTCTTAACAGGCAGATTTAACAATTTACAAAATTTATTGTCTACAAAAGACTTGTCTGCACCAGAATCAAACAATACTCTAGCATAAACATCATTGATAAGAAAGGTACCTGTTATCACATTGTCGTTCTGAATGGCCTCCTGAGCATTCATTTGAAAGACCCGAGCATTGGTCTTCTTAGCCTCTTCAGGCTTCTTTGGATTCTTAGGGCAGTTGGATTTAATGTGCCCCTTTTTGTTGCAACCGTAACAGGTTGCACCCTTCATCTTTTTGCAATCCAAAGTCCTATGTTCCTTGGACTTGCAGATCCCACATCCAAGAGGCTTTGACTGCGACTGCGATTGAGATTTTGTTTCGAACCTGCACTTCCCAAAATGGTGCTTTTGGCAGGTCTTGCATTTGGGTTTCTCACCCGACTGTTGGTTGTCCTTTTTAAATCCGGAACCCTTCTTATACTCAGAGTTCCCCTTACGTTTCTTATCAGAATGGTGTGAGTTCTCATCCTCACGTTTCCTCTTCCCTTCTTCAGAATTCTTAAGTGATCTCTGCCTAACCCCATCGAGAGTAAGAGATAAAGATAGATCAACCATTGACCTCAATGTGGTAGGTCTGGATGCTTTCACATTTGCCTTGATTTCTGGAGCTAAACCTCCAATAAAACGAGCTATACGCTTCGGTTCTGGTGTGACCAAATAAGGAACCAATCGGGACATGGTGTTGAAACTTGTAAGGTATGCCTGACAGTCCAAGTTCTTCATGACTAAGGTCAAGAAGTCGGTTTCAATCCTTTCCACCTCACGCTGAGGACAAAAATTCTCCCTGATTAATGCAACAAACTGATCCCAAGACAAATTATATAACGGAATCTTCCCTGTAGCTTGGATTAGTGACCTCCACCAAGCTAAAGCTTCACCTTTGAATGATTGTGAAACAAACCTCACAATATCTTGTTCTGCACAACCACTGATATCAACCACAGTATCCATCTCATCTAGCCACGTCATGCAATCAATGGCTCCTTTCTCTCCTGTGAAGTCCTTTGGCTTGCAAGAGACGAAGTACTTGTAAGAACATGTCTTATCACGAGGTTTTTGGTTAAGCACAATTTCCTTGGATGGAATACTTTTCTGATTCGATGAATGATGAGAATCGTCCTTCTTCGACTGGTGTGATTTAGAAGGGGGCTTACTATGAGCCACAAATAGAGTCTTCTAGCATGTATTACTTGGTTCTTTAAATTGCCGAGCAATGGCTCGAGTGACCGCATTATCTATCATTGCTTGTAATTCTGCATCCGTTACATTCATTCGGGTGTTATCATTTCTCTCTCTGGGATGACTGTTAACCTCTTCAGATTCAGACATGCTGAGGCTTGATTGCTATAAAATAATTGACAATATTTTATTCAGAGGTTGCTATGGAATCCTCATTTTGACGGTTCATTAACCATGGTAATTATAAACCATATTGGTTAATTTATTTAGGATTTTCTTTATAATTTAACCCTAGTTATAAATCATTAAAGATATTAGAGTGCCACAAAAGGCCTAATCACAAGGACAGTTTTAAAATTATTAGCCATGATCTTATAAGATCGAGGCATTAAAGTTTGAACATAGTTCTTCACCTTTTCTTGACAGGGAGTCATAGACTACAGCTGTCTTTTGTCTTATTAGACAATGAATATGGCCCACATGCACTTTATCACTAATGGATATTTTAAATTTGGTGAGAATAAGGAATTGGAAAAATCCAATACAAGGATGACTAGTGTGATTTTATCAAATCACATTTGCCAGGAGTGCTAATGTGACAACTCGTGCTCTCGACCCCAATCGATAATTGGTTATTATTATTATTAGTATTTTATTATTTATTAAATAATAATAACCATGTCGAGAGGAACGTATCGTTTAAACAACTAACCCGAGCCAAACATATTCATATTTGTTGGTGCATACGTCTGTCGACTTCGTCTTGTATCGAGTCTAGCATTGCAAATGACACGAAGATCGAGAGAACAAGATTCCGCTTGAAGAAGGCATGTCAGGTTCAAGCGAAATAACTGATTTAGCTTGAACAAGAGATTTCGCTTGAGTATATGAGTTGAGATTTCACTTGAGATGAGGTTTCGCTTGAGTCTGTTCAAGCGAAATCAGTTGTTTATAAATAGGTTTCAAGCGATATCATTTATAACAGTTCTTGAATTTCATACCGAGGTGCTGCCGGTGTGTTTTCTGATTGTACTAGTTGTTATATCAATCTACAAGGTGTTTAAAGTGAATTGCTAGCTGTATCTAAGTCTGTTTCTTAGTTTCCGCATCTGAAACAGATAAAAACTCCTCTGAACGACTCGTTCGGGTTCGCTACATGATCCTACAAGTGGTATCAGAGCTCAGGAGGAGGAGTTCTGCAGATTTCAGCTTGATTTCATCTCGATTTCTTACTTCTACACTTTCTTTTATCAATTGGACAACTTTTCACGGTTAAAATGGTCTGAATTTTTCACAACACAAGCGAAACAGTGTTTTAACAAACCCTTGAGAATATCAGCTTAAAATTCGGACTAAATCTGATAAAAATGGACTAAAAACCAGATTCCGCTTGAACGAATCATCAGATTTCGCTTGAAAAATTGTTGCCATTTCAAGCGAAATATCAGGTTTCGCTTGAAAATATCAGGTTTCGCTTGAAATATACCTGGTTTCGCTTGAAAAGTTTATTCATTTGATTTCGCTTGAAATTACAAATCTGTTTTCGCTTCAATTGAGTATTTCGCTTGAATTGACATTTTAGTTGAAATCTTGATTTCGCTTGAAGGTTGTTTGCAGGCTATTTCGCTTGAAGGTGGTATCTCGCTTGAAATTGTCTGGTTTGAGAAAAAGTGTACGGAATCATGAGTGAAGAATTTTATAACGTGTTTGCTACATCTCCGACTACTCCGGCTACCATTGCTCAAAACATGAACTTGGAAAACGAAACTGGAACTACTCAAAAACCCCCGAAGCTAATGAGCATTGAAGAGTATTACGGATGGAAAGACAGATTTGAAAACTGGGTTCAAGCTAACCATCTAAGATCATGGGAATGCATTCTAAAGAAGTATGTTCTACCATGTACAGAGTTGCAAGTTGTGAAAACAATTTCTGAATTCAGTGACCAAGAACGAGATATGTACAAAGCTGAGAAAATGATGATCAGTTTACTTCAGCAAGCTATCAAAGAAGACATCTTTGTGTTGCTTCAACATGACAAGACATCAAAATCAATTTGGGATGCTCTTAGAATTAAGTTTGAGGGAAGTGAAAATATGATTAAGAGTAAAAAGGCATTGCTTAAGAAAGAATTTGATCTATTCACTAGTTTGCCCGGGGAAGATACAAAGAAGCTAATTGAAAGATATTGTCACTTAGTGCGATCTATGTCGATGCTAAGAATAACCAAAGATCGTGAAGAGTGGGTTGACAAGTTAGCTGACGCTTTACCACAAAAGGAGTGGGGTACTTACTTGATGATTCTAAAAAACACTGGGGTATATGATGGGTTGATAATTTCTCAGTTCATTGAGAAGATAGAGGGTCAAGATCTTGAACAGCAAAAGATTGCGAGGATGAATAATCCGAGTGGTCAACAAGATGTGAAAATGTACTACAAAGGTAGTGTTCAAGAGGTTGAAAGAAGCCCAAAAATCCAAACTGCGTTTAGTGCTGGAAATTCTTCTGAAAATGTTGAACAAAGTTCAAACAAAAGCAGTGGATTCTCTTCATATCCGAGTGTTAATCCAAAAGATACAACATCAAGCTTTCAGCATCAAAGTTCTAAAAGTGGAAATGGTTATGTGATACAATGCAACATTGCTTTGAATCTTCCTGAGGGTCAAAGTTTCTCTGAAGAAGTTGCAAAAGATCACATGGCATTACTTGGTTCCGTGCTACTATCCTATGAAGGCTTGGTTGCAGGGAGGATCGGGAATCCTATGCTGACAAAGGAGGATTATGATCAGATAGACGCTGAAGAGATGGAGCTCATGGACATCAAATGGTGTCTAGCTAGTGTCCTAAGAAGAGCAGAAAAGTTCAAATTGATTACTGGAAGAAATGATCTTCTTGATGCACATGTTTCTACTTTAGGTTTTGATAAATCTAAAGTTACTTGTTTTCGGTGCAGGGAGAAATGTCATTTTAAGAGGGAATGCAAGAATAGAGAAGCAAATGAAGCAAAGAATCCGTTCGGAAAAGATGATTACTACCGGAAAGCCATATATCAACAAGTTGGTCAACAACAACAACAAGAACCACAAGTGGCTCATGGTAGAAAAGTGATAGAGGATTCAAAGAGAGCATGTTTGGCGAATCAAGAAGATTTTAACTGGAACAAATACATTTCATCCGACAGTAAAGCTTGTTTAATTAATCAAGATGATGAAAGACTGCCTGAAGGATTTAGCTGGGATATGTTTGTGGATGAAAAAGGAGAGTTTAAAGCTTTCATTGCTAAAATTGTGAAAGAACCAGATATGTTTACCGAGTGGATGAAATCTATTGGTGTTAGTGTGAGGAATGAAGATGAAAAGTCTGTTTCATCAGATGAAAGCTCACTAAGATCTGATGAAAGCTCAGAAAAAGCAGTTGTTTTTTATCAAACACCATCTGATTCTGGTTTTTCAGATGATAGTTTTGACAAGTCAATTGAGTTTGACCAATCACCAACTGATGACAGCAGTGATGATGAGGAAGAAAGACATATTAATATTGCAAAATCTCTTCTTTCTCCTGAAAGCTTTCATTTTTATTTTGCAGATCGATTGGAGAAGCTGAAAGAGAAACAAGCTGCAAAAGAACAAAAGAAAATGAAGTCTGAAAGTGTTGCTGAAAAAGATGAGATTATTCAAAGTGAAGAAGTTACAGTTGTTGCTGAGAAGATTGCTAAGACTGAGAAGGTGACTGAAACAGAAAAGGTAGTTGAAGTTGAGAAGATAATCGAAGTTGAAAAGATTGTGGAGGTAATCAAGCCTTGCTCAAAGTGTCTTGAATCTTGCAAAGAATGTGCAGCAAAAGATGAGAAGCTGATTGAGTTTGAAAAGATGAAAGAGCAATTACTGTTCAATCTAAATTACGTAAAAGAATCCTATGATGTTTTGAACAGAACAGTAACTGGTCTTCAAAAGACAAATTCTGAAAGAGAAAAAGCATTAACTATGATGAATGCTGTGATGATGACAAAGAAAAAAGCTATAAATCATTACATTGAGGAGTGTGCCAAGCTGAAACAAGAGTTGGAAAAGGAGAAAATTGAGAATGAGAGAATCAGACGCTTATTACAAAGTTATTCTAGTTCTGATTATCTTATTGATTGAATTTATCCAACTGTTGCAGGTTTCGAAGCTTTCCAAGACGAGAAGAAAAAAAAGAAGGATACTGGTAAGAAACCGAGTGTTAGCTATAACAAGTGTCCGCCCTCAATCTGGGATGGTTATTCTCCCAGAAAACCAAATGAGGAGCAAGTCGAAAAAGCAGTCAATATAAAGCTAAAAACCGATACAACTGATGATTTACCAGAAAACATTGACGTTACTTTCACATCGTCTGACACTGATCATGAGTCTGAGTTAATTTAAAAGGTGGTCGATCAGGTGTTGGATACTGATGAGGAGTCTGAGTCAAAGTCTGAGTCTGGAGGTTCAAGTTCGTCAGTCAACAGTTCAAAGTTGTTGGTTAAACGGGCTTACAGTAAAGAGTTTTTGTTATCAAAATCGAATTTGAATGATGAAACATTTGAAGTTGCATATACTTTGAATGATTCTGACAAATTATATTCTGACAAAGAGTTTCCTATAAGAAGTGTTAAGTCTGAAATGATCAAAAAGGTTTTCAAAATGACAGAAATCAATATTTCTGAAATAAAAAATTTAAATCTTTTTGAAAAACCTAAAAAGTACACTTCAAGAGTTCAACAACGTTTAAACAAGAAAAAAAGGTTATAATTTTGGTTCTGGTTTTCAAAAGAAACCAAACCATAATGGTAATTTCAAAAAGAAAGGTCTTGGTTTTACTCCATCAGAAAATTATAAAAATGAAAAATATGTCCGAGATTTTAAATCAAAAATGACATTTGTTTCAGGAGGAAGTGCAGAAGAAGAACATAAGAAACCTTTCTGGAGACAATCAAACCAGGAGTTTCTTGCTGAAAAGAAGAAAATAGGAACTGGAGTTTTTCATAGAAAGGATACTCGAACCTGTTTTAAATGCAATGAAGCTGGTCACATTGCATCAAATTGTTCGTTGAATACAAAGGAAAAACAGGGAGTATTTGAAAAACTTAAAGAAAAAGTTGTTGATATTGAACCACCAACTGAAAAATTCAAAATTTTTGAGAATTCGACTTATGAAGTTGGTGAGTGTTCAAAGAAATTTTTTTACAAAAAGAAAGCCAAAGACAACCAAATGTGGGTTGTTAAGAAGGTTGATGAGAAAATCGGCGATGAACCTGATTCCACAAAATCAGAGGAGTCACAGGTTGAGGTAAAAGAAGAAAAATCAGTGTCTTCAGTGGATGATGTTAAAATTCCACCACTGAAGGATGAAAATTTTAAACATATGGTTGGTAAGGTTGAAATCTCGAATCAATTTTATTCTGAGAAGAATGAATTTGATGTTGAGAAAGTTTTTAATGGAAATGTGAAGAAAATTTTTGGAAAAATGATTGATGGGAAAGTAAAAGGGGTTAAAGATTTTTATGCTACAATGAAAGCAACTTGTAACCCTACTGAACAAGAGTTAAAAGCACTCAAGGTTGGTAAGACTTGGGTGGAAATTCTCTTTCCTTGAAAATCATGACTTGCCGGAGCTCCCAAGTTGGTAATCGTGGAGCATGAATCGGCATCTTTCTTGATAAAATTGTTTGTATGAAAGAGTTTAAAAAATGTGTTTAAATTTTACAGATTGTGACTTGCCGGAGCTTCCAGGTTGGTAAGTGTGAAGCAGGAATCGGCATCTTTATTGGTAAAATGAATTTGTGTAGATGTTTTATTCCTACAATTGGTAATGAGGTTTGTTTTTTACAAAATGATTCATCAAGGTCGTTAATTTGAACTTGATGTAATCCTTATACAAGTGGTTGAAAACAAAGGAATGATGAACCCCGAAACTACAAGTGGTAAAACCAACAAAACTTATTTTCCGAAAAAATCATTTTGGTTAAAACAAACTTAAGTGTTTTGAAATCATAATGAGAAAATAGTTTGTTGAAAGGGGGAGTTCTGATTGTTTATGCCAAGTGGATGGCGATTTGAGATGATTCGATATCAGTTGTCACTTTATTGTACAGTTTGTTTTCAAATTTTTTAAAAAATGTGTTTGCATTTTAGGGGGAGTAAAAATTTCAGAAAATCCAAAAACATTTGAAAATTTGAAAAAGTAAAAAACATGATAAAATTTAAAAATGAGTTTTGTGTCAAAGAAGAGGAAATGATAGTACATCAGTGGACGATCATAACATGCTAAAGAATTGTAAAGAAAAATGTGATAAACGGTCTCACTGATGATGTGTCAGTAGGTTTTTGCACATTTAGTAGATTGTGACGAGATATATGTGACAACCCGTACTAAACCAGGTATCCGTACGACTTAACTAATGATTAATTACTGCTTAATTACTGTGCTTGTTTGAACTAGCTGATGAATTGCTACTTGATATCTGATACATGTACTTACTTGCATCATACTTTACTTATCGTCACTACATTATTTACATGCTAAACCCTAGTGACAACCATGATGCACAAAAAGCACAGTAGCACAATAGCGGATAACCTATTGAACATGCTGATAAAGCCAGCATCAGGCAGACACTGCCTCTAAGGCCTGTAAGAGCCTGAAATATTTTGCTACACTAGTGGTGAGTGTAGGGATACAAGGGTTGTAGAACTGCGTCTCTAGGAATAAGTCACAATGACTGGATGTGCCTAAAACGTACTCTAAAGTACAAAACTCAGCACTTTACACAATAACTCAGCTTTTAGCTAACTAATAAAGTGCCAAAACATGAGAAAAATATTACTAGACACTTTCCAAAGTGTCAGGAATGAGTTGTGTCACTAAAAAGAGTATTAACGACACTTTAAAGCTTTGTTAACGCTTTAACAGATTACTATCCAACCAAACAACCGGACTATACCCGGGACATGAAAATATTGTTACTTTCACTATTTATCTTTTTCAGAGCTAGTTAGGGTCTCTGATTACCCTAACACCCTTCGTAACACGTGACGCACTAATAACTGGGTTAAACACTTAACTTAACTAACTAGTTCCTAATCATCTAGTTGGATTCGAACTAGGTACCCCCCCCCCAACCGAATCGGTCACCAAGTGACCCCACTCTTGTACCATGTTGATTTACTAAATCTTGTTTGTCTAATATCTAAATGACACAAGATCCTTTGGTTAATACATATATGATTTGTCTATAAGTTAACCTCTAAACACATCATAACTTTCACTAAACACAACACACTCCAAACTCTCTCTCTCTCTCTTGCCCTCTAGAACTCTCGGCCGAACACCCCACCCCCATCCATCCATTCTTCAAGTTTGATCTTGCAAGTTCCAAGCTCATTCAAGCATCAAGGGTCTCGTATTAGGAAGCTTGGTGCAAGCGGAACGCGAAGGACCTCTCTACTTAGCTTTTATCCACCTCATTTGCGCATAGATTCTTCCCTAGCCTCGAGCTAGAGGTATAATGCTTAAAACTCGTATTCGAACTAATCTAAAGTGGTTAAAAGGATTTTTATCGGTTAAAACTCGTTAACATGCAAGATGATGCTTTAAAGTCTACTTAAAACACTAAAAATGGTGGTTAATAGCACATAAGTTGTGTAAATGATGTAGTATTCGAAATGTATGATTATTTAGGCCTGATCTATGATGTGGTAGCTCGGATCATCGTTTAACCCGGTTTGGTAAGATCATGGATCTTAACATAAGCTTGTTTTGAATAATACAAGGGTTAAAAGGTGAAACTCTACCACACGCGAATCATGAACTTGTGTAAAAGAGTTTTACTTGTGAAATTGTGTTTAAAACTAGCAGATCTACGCATCTGCAAGTGGTATTTTCAAAGAACCACGTATCAAGGAAATCATGTATTTTAAAGGATGGATTTTACACTAACCCGCATGATTTTTATAAACCACAAGTGTGTAAACACATGTGAAATGAAAAGATTCGACAAAATAACTATTTTTGTAAAAGTTGACGAGAAGTTGTAAAGATGGATTTTCTCTAAAAACGAGGTTTTCACAAGATCAAATTACCTTATACGAAGATCTACTAAACTTAAGGGGATTTACACCACAGTTTTGGGAAAACTACAAGTTCATGTAATTTTTGGCAAGTTACACATATGTTGATTAGTTGTTGTGAGAAAAGTTGTTCTGATCAAATGAAGAAAATTGTTGAGTTGATTTGTTAAAGAAAATGATACGCTTGAAAGCGTGGCCACCTCCAGTTACAGAGGAAACTCTGGCGAAATTTTTCTAACAACCTAACACTTAGAACTATTTACACTACAAGTGTTAGAATTATTTTTGACATGTTTTCGAAATATGAATTTCGCCATGACTTTATTTACTAAATATTCGGAGGTGGGATTTTCACAAAATTTAACGTGATAAATATTTTTTTTTCACACGCTGTTTATGATTATTTTGTGAAAATATATAGATATTATTTTTAGAGTAAAAATAATATTTACGAACGTTAACGAATCCAAAATAATACGAACGCTTTCACCATAAATATATAAGTTACACCGGTAAGTATATTACCACTCGATTGTTAAAACGTAACTTACGCACTTACGAAAATATTTGTGACTTGTCCAGGAAAGAGTCACATTTCCTAAACTGGGATGACCTTGGAACCCTTATGCAGCGGGAAAACATAACATACCGCGCCAGATCTTTAATTTCCTGAAATACATGTAAGTTGAAAAATCAACAATAATGTTGAGCGAGTTCATGTGTAAGTGAGTAAGTAAACCTTTGTGAGTATAAAAATAGTCTTGGTATGTAGCAAATAAGGGAATTGAGATCACCAATGGTTTGCAAGGCCACTGATATATGTGAAGTGCAAATAGGGAGACTCAAACCTAGCAAATTTCGCCACGGCATTAGTATGTGGACAAAGTCACCCCAAGGTCCGTTTCTAGTTTGGCCTGGGGCTGGGCTCGCTACACCCAGATAGATCTACCGCTCCTGTCCCTCGGTCCCGACATGAAGACTAATGGCCTCATATTGCTCCTACCCACTCACATGATCTGAGTAATAAACCTCCTTACGCTAACCATACCGTGTATAAAGTACTCGTAATCATAGTAACATGTATTTCACCCCCGCAGTTAAGAAAACTGAAAACAGTTAGAGAAAAGGGGGACATGAACTCACAGTGAAGCGTCTCTACCAAGTATCTCCTGCTCACGCAGCTGTGTGACGACCTACACGTACTAATTCTATTAGACGGATGACCGTGCCTTAGCTTTATAGTTTAAGTCTTTGGGAAATAGTTAGACAACTATTTCGTGTTTACATTCTGTATATATACTTGGTAGTTAATCTCCTTCCCAAGGATGGGGGATTCAATACATGTGCGTCCATAAATATTTCCGTAAGTGCGTAAGTTACGTTTAACAATCGAGTGGTAATATAATCACCGGTGTAACTTATATATTTATGGTGAAAGCGTTCGTATTATTTTGGAATCGTTAACGTTCGTAAATATTATTTTTACTCTAAAAATAATATTTATGCATTTTCACAAAATAATCATAAACAGTGTGTGAAAAATATATATTTATCACGTTAAATTTTGTGAAAATCCCACCTCCGAATATTTGGTAAATAAAGTCATGGCGAAATTTATATTTCGAAAACATGTCAAAAATAATTCTAACACTTGTAGTGTAAATAATTCTAAGTGTTAGGTTTTTAGAAAAATTTCGCCAGAGTTTCCTCTGTAACTGGAGGTGGCCACGCTTTCAAGCGTATCATTTTCTTTAACAAATCAACTCAACAATTTTCTTTATTTGATCAGAACAACTTTTCTCACAGTAACTAATCAACATATGTGTAACTTGCCAAAAATTACATGAACTTGTAGTTTTTCCCAAAACTGTGGTGTAAATCCCCTTAAATTTAGTAGATCTTCATATAAGGTAATTTGATCTTGTAAAAACCTTGTTTTTAAAGAAAATCCATTTTTACAACTTTCCGTCATCTTTTACAAAAACTGTTATTTTGTCGGATCTTTTCATTTCACAAGTGTTTACACACTTGTGGTTTATAAAAACCATGCTTGTTAGTGTAAGATCTATCTTTTAAAATACATGTTTTCTTTGATACGTGGTTCTTTGAAAATACCACTTGCAGATGCGTAGATCTGCTAGTTTTAAACACAATTTTTACAAGTAAAACTCTTTTACACAAGTTCATGATTCGCGTGTGGTAGAGTTTCACCTTTTAACCCTTGTATCATTCAAAACAAGCTTATGTTAAGATCCATGATCTTACCAAACCGGGTCAAACGATGATCCGAGCTACCACATCATAGATCGGGCCTAAATAATCATACATCTCGAATACTACATCATTTACACAACTTATGAGCTATTAACCACCATTATTAGTGTTTTTAGTAAACTTTAATGCTTCAAAATGCAAGATTCCGAGTTTTAACCGATAAAAATCCTTTTAACCACTTTAGATTAGTTCAAGAAGGTGTTTTAAGCATTATACCTCTAGCTCGAGGCTAGGGAAGAATCTTAACGAAAATGGCGTGGATAAAAGCAAAGTAACGAGGTCCTTCGCGTTCCGTTTGCTCCAAGCTTACTAATACGAGACCCTTAACACTTGTAGATGCTTGAAATATGAAGATCAAGATCGAAAATATGATGGATGGAAGAGGGGTGTTCGGCCGAGAGTTGTAGAGCAAGAGAGAGAGTAGTGTGAAGTTGAGAAATGTGATGAAAATGATCATGGTGCTAAGTCTTAATCTTATAGATAATGTTTAGGTAATTAACCAAAGGTTAATGTGTTACTTAGATATTAGACAACAAGGGATTAAAATAATCAAGAGGGTACAAGGTATGTCCCCCATGGTTGGGGACGGTTAGGAAAGGGGGGGGGGGGTCTAGTCCGATTTCAACTAGTAATTAGGTAATAGTTAGGTTAAACCAAGTTAGTTAAGTGTTTAACCCAGTTACTTGTGTATAGTGTGTTACAATGGGTGTTAGGGTACTCAGGGACCCTAACTGGCTCAGAAAAAAGACAAATAATGAAAATAACGATATTTTCATGTTTCGGGTATAGTCCGGTTGTTCGGTTGGATAGTAATCCGTTAAAGCGCTTAACAAAGCTTTAAAGTGTCGTTATTACTCTTTTTAGTGACACTACTCATTTCTGACACTTTGGAAAGTGTCTAGTAATATTTTTCTCATGTTTTGGCACTTTATTAGTTAGCTAAAAGCTGAATTATTTTGTAAAGTGCTGAGTTTTGTACTTAGAGTACGTTTTAGGCACATCCAGTCATAGTGACTTATCCCTAGAGACGCAGTTCCACAACCCTTATATCCCTACACTCACTACTAGTGTAGCAAAACATTTATGGCTCGTACAGGCCTTAGAGGCAGTGTTTGCCTGATGCTGGCTTTATCAGCATGTTCAATAGGTTATCCGTGTATTGTGCTACTGTGCTTTTTGTGCATCATGTTTGTCACTAAGGTTCAGTATGTAAATAATGTAGTGACAGCAAGCAAGTATGATGCAAGTAAGTACATGTATCAGTATTCAAGTAGCAGTTTATTCACAAGTTCAAGTAAGCACCGTAATTCAGCAGTAATTAATTACTAATTAAGTCGTACGGATACCTGTTTTAGTGCGGGTTGTCACAGATGTAGCCTCGAGTTCATTCTATTACGAGCAACAAGCCAAATTGGCAAGCCTATGTGAAGGCTCAGAAATTTACTTCCCCACTCATACAGTGAGTATATTTGCGTGTGAAATTGGGTGATTACATGATGGCTTATGTTGCGATATACACCTCATAGGCAATTGAAACGTTGTCCAACCCGCTTCACACCACTTCGACAAAAGGGAATGTCACCCAGACGTGACACAAACACCAGTACGTTGCCAAGGACAGAAGCCGAGCTGCAAGAACGTATCTCACAGATAAATGCACGACATGAAGCCCTCCGCTCTAAGTACAACAATGGCATTACTGGAAATAACCCTCCAACTGGCTGCACCTATAAACAGTTCCTGAACTGCAAGCCTTTGAACTTTGACAGAACAGGAGGTGCCGTTGCATTTGTTCGTTGGTCCGAAAAGACCGACTCCATTCTAAGAATGAGTAAATGTTCGCCCCAACAGAGTGTTACCTATATCTCGGGGATATTTCTAGATGGCACACACTCTCTTAATGGAACCTCCAGTTTCAGACCCTTGGCACAGACGCTGCTTATGCACTGAGCTGGGACGAGCTCAAGGAAACGATTGAGAAGAAATGTTGTTTTAGGACTGGAATTTAGAAGCTTGAGGTGGAGCTCAGGAATTTGAAAATGGACGAAGCAGAAATTCCTGAACTTGTCCAGCGATCGCACGACTTATCTAGGGTCGCCCCCTACTTAGTCAAACCGGAGATCAAAAGGATTGAACGATTCATTTGGACACTTGCACCCCAGATCAGGGGTATGGTTACTACCTCAAAGCCCTCAACCATTGCAGAAGCTATAAATATGGGTGATCTATTTATAACATGAGATGTTATGTGATTGATAACATGAGATGTTATGTGTTGATATTGTTGTATACTTACGTACACACTACTTATTATGACCTGACCAACGTAAACCATCTTTTAGAAGATGCCGCCGAGACGTGAGACACGCATGCCTACCAATGAGGTAGAACTCCAGCAAATTATCACTGCTGCCATCGCACAATACGCCGCTTCATAAGGAGGACCCAGCGGAAGCAGCACGAATAACAATGGCAACAATAATCCACCTCATGGTAATACCAAGTCATTTAGACCTACCATGACCTAATTGGATATCTTTAGCGATGATGCTAATGCCGTTCATATGTTACAACGTATGTGCATGGTGCACCTACAAGCAGTTCTTAGACTGCAAGCCCGTAAACTTTGATGGCACAGGAGGTGCTGTCGCCTTTGTTCGTTGGGCTGAGAAAACCGAATCTGTTCTTCGCATGAGCAAATGCGCACTAGATCAGCAAGTCACCTATATCTCAGGGCTATTCTTGGATGGAGCCCTCTCTTGGTGGAATCTGCAAGTACAGACACTTGGCGAAGCTGCTGCCTACGCGCTGACCTGGACCGAACTGAAGGAACTTATGCGCAAAAAGTACTGTTCCCGCACAGAAATCCAGCGATTGGAGACCGAGTTCTGGCACTTGAAAATGGACGGTCCAAAGATAGCAGAATACGTTCAAAGGTTCCATGACTTATCGCATGTGGTACCCTACATGGTCACTCCTGAGTTCAAGAGAATCGAACGTTTCATTTGGGGACTAGCTCCTCAAATCATAAGCATGGTAACCTCATCCAAGCCTGCGACCATTACTGAGGCGATTGATTTGAGCGTAGCTCTCACTGAGGAGGCTATTCGTTTGAACAAGTTTGATGAGATCAAGACGAAGAAGGCAGAGACTCACGTCGAGTCATCAGGAGGTAACAAACGAAAGTTCTCGAACTTCAAGCAGGGCGCCAGTGTGGTGGTTAAGAAAGGAGGATCAGACACGCCAGCTCAGGTTACAGCTGGTAGAGGGAAGAAAGGAAAGGGATATATGGGCACCCAGCCCAAATGCAACACCTGCCAGCGCCACCATTCTGGTCATTGCGGGCCAAAAGTATGCGAACCCAAATCCTTTTCTCGAAGCATAACGTTCCTTCCTCGTTTGGTACCAAAAGCTTCTCCATTCCACGGAGATATTCTTCTTCAAGGTTTCCTTCCTTGAGAGCTTCCTTTTGCGCGGCACGAATGCGCAAGGAAAGATCGGTTTGGATGATCATTTCTAAAGCTCTAACCCTTATGGGCTTGATTCTCTCTTTACGACTTAGGGCATCGACGACTACATTCGCCTTCCCTGGGTGATACTTTATCTCGCAGTCGTAGTCGTTCAGCAACTCAACCCATCGTCTTTTTCTCATATTCAACTCCTTCTGGTTGAATATATGCTGTAGGCTCTTGTGATCTGTAAAGATTGTACACTTTGTACCATAAAGGTAGTGTCTCCAGATCTTTAGTGCAAATACCACTGCGCCAAGTTCCAAATCGTGTGTGGTATAGTTCTTTTCGTGCACTTTCAGTTGACGCGATGCGTAAGCAATAACCTTTTGGCGTTGCATCAACACACAACCTAATCCTTGACGTGAAGCGTCACAGTATACCACAAAATCATCTGTACCTTCCGGTAGTGCTAAGATTGGCGCATTGCAGAGCTTATCCTTCAGTATGTGGAACGCTTCTTCCTGTTTGATTCCCCAATCAAGCTTCTTATCTTTCTGGGTGAGGAGCGTCAATGGTTAAGCGATTTTTGAGAAATCCTCAATGAACCTTCGATAGTAGCCAGCCAAACCCAAGAATTATCGAATCTCGGTTGGCGTCTTTGGTGTTTCCCAATTCTTGATCGCCTCGATCTTTGTTGGATCCACGTGGATTCCATTTCCATTTACCACGTGCCCAAGGAATTGGACTTCACGTAGCCATAATTCGCACTTGGAGAATTTGGCATACAGCTGTTCCTTCTTTAGCAGCTCCAAAATAGCTCTTAGATGCTGTTCGTGCTCGGCCTTTGTTCTTGAATAGATCAAGATATCATCGATAAACACAATCACGAACTTGTCCAAGTACGGCTTGCAAACTCTATTCATCAAATCCATAAAGACTGCAGGTGCGTTTGTCAAACCAAACGGCATAACAAGGAACTCGTAGTGTCCATAACGAGTTCTGAAGGCTGTCTTCGGGATACTCTCCTCTTGTATCCTTAACTGATGGTATCCAGATCGAAGATCGATCTTTGAATAAAAGCTTGATCCTTGCAGTTGATCAAACAGATCATCGATTCTTGGCAGAGGGTATCTATTCTTGATCGTCAGCTTGTTCAGCTCCCGGTAGTCGATGCACATTCGAAAACTACCATCCTTCTTTTTGACAAACAGGACCGGAGCTCCCCAAGGCGAGAAGCTTGGTCGGATAAAACCCTTGTCTAACAACTCTTGAAGCTGTGTCGACAGTTCCTGCATCTCAGACGGAGCAAGTCTATAAGATGCCTTAGCCACAGGCGCGGCGCCTGGAACTAAGTCAATGCGGAACTCTACTTGCCTCTGAGGTGGCAGTCCAGGCAAGTCTTCTGGGAAGACTTCTGGATATTCCCTCACGACAGGGATGTCTTCGATCTTTGGCTCAGCAGCCTTTTTATCCACAATGTGTGCCAGAAAAGCAACACATCCTTTCTGCAAACACTTCCTTGCTTTCAAGCAGCTGATAATCCTCAACGGCGTCTCACGCTTCTCTCCGTGAACCACAATTGTCTCGCCATCTTCGGTTGGGATACGAACAATCTTTTCATGACAAACTATCTCTGCCTTGTTGCCTGATAACCAATCCATTCCTACCACCACGTCGAAGCTTCCCAACTGGACTGGTAGTAGATCTAAGGCAAACTCACGCTCTCCTAATTCGATCACACAACCTCTGATAACTTCATTGGCTTCTACTAACTTCCCATTGGCCAATTCGATTGAGTAGGGAATATCTAACTTATTAGCGGCTAACCCAAGCACATTCTTAAATTCTAACGACACGAAGCTATAATCGGCACCAGTATCAAATAAAACGGATGCATAGCGTTGATTTACAGGGAACGTACCAGTAACAACATTGGGGTCCTGGCGCGCTTCCCTAGCTTCAATTTGGAACACTCTTCCACGGGCTTGGTTTAACTCTGGGCAGTTCTTCTTAAAATGCCCGATATCACCGCAGTTATAGCATTCCAGTCTTTGCCCGTTTCCACCTGCATTTCCAGCTTGGTTGTTGTTTTGGTTTGCATTGCCAGCTTGGTTCGCAAAGTTGCCTCGATTCCCGTTTCCTCCATAGTTTCCTTGAGGGCGATTACCACTACGATTATTATTCCTATTCCCAAATCCTCCCTGGCCTCCCCAGCCAGCACTAGCCCAACAAGAATCCTTCAAGTGGCCCGGCTTTCCACATGCTTCGCATACTTTCACACTACAATGGCCAGTATGATGGCGTTGACAGGTATTACACTTGGGCTGGGTGCCCTGATATCCTTTTCCTTTCTTTCCACTGCCAGCTGATCCTCCTTTCTTAACCGCCACACTGGCGCCTTGCTTGAAGTTTGAGAACTTCCGTTTGCTACCTCCTGACGACTCGACGTGAGTCTCTTTCTTCTTATGCTCAGCATCATCAAACTTGTTCAGTCGAATGGCCTCCTCTGTGAGAGCCACGCTCAAATCAATCGCCTCAGTAATGGTCGCAGGCTTGGATGAGGTTACCATGCTTATGATTTGAGGAGCTAGTCCCCAAATGAAGCGTTCAATTCTCTTGAACTCAGGAGTGACCATATAGGGTACCACATGCGATAAGTCATGGAACCTTTGAACGTATTCTGCGATCTTTGGACCGTCCATTTTCAAGTGCCAGAACTCGGTTTCCAATCTCTGGATTTCCGCGCGAGAGCAGTACTTTTTGCGCATAAGTTCCTTCAGTTCGGTCCAGGTCAGCGCGTAGGCAGCAGCTTCGCCTAGTGTCTGTACTTGTAGATTCCACCAGGATAGGGCTCCATCTAGAAACAGCCCTGAGATATAGGTGACTTGCTGATCCAGCGCGCACTTGCTCATGCGAAGAACAAATTCGGTTTTCTCAGCCCAACGAACAAAGGCGACAGCACCTCCTGTGCCATCAAAGTTTACGGGCTTGCAGTCTAAGAACTGCTTGTAGGTGCATCCTGCACATACGTTATAACATACGTTTGGCATTAGCATCATTGCTAAAGATATCCAATTAGGTCATGGTATGTCTAAATGACTTAGTATTACCATGAGGTGGATTATTGTTGTTGCCAGTGTTGCCAGAGTTGCTTCCACTAGTCCCTCCTTGAGAGGCGGCGTATTGTGCAATGGCAGCAGCGATAATCTGCTGGAGTTCTGCCTCATTAGTAGGCATGTGTGTCTCACGTCTCGGCGGCATCTTCTAAAAGATGGTTTACGTTGGTCAGGCCATAGTGAAACGTACGTATATAGTAATAGTAATAGCACATAACATCTCATGTTATCAACACATCACAAATATCAATCACACAACATCCCATATCATAAAAATAAGCAATCAAGCGAATCAAATATGGTGAGAATACTACGATTGCCATATATCGAGACCACATAGTAAGTGTATCAGTACATCCCTGTGTCATACAATCATCAATCAAATAGGGGCTACATCACCCCTGTCCAAAAACTATATCATGTCAGTGTCAAATACGTCAAATACATGTCAACAAAAGTCAGGATCATAAAGTAGTCTCCAAAAATGCTGTGCAGTCCAACAATCGCCGTCTTCTCACCCTCGTCTACCCAAACAGCACTGATGAGCTCTATACAGATGGTGGTGGAGGAGGGGGAAGTGGGTGTAAAGCAAACGACGTAACTGGAGCCAGTCCTCCTCCATGGCCTGCTGGGTACGAATGATAGAAGCAACCTGCTGCTCTAGTGTAAAGAGACGGGCAGCATAATCTGGAGGTAAGGGTCGAAATGGCTGCAGAGGATAGTGTGTCTGACCATGGCACTGGCATGGTGGCAGCTGAGCTCTCTCAAGCTCCTGGATGCGCTGCGTGTGCGACTCGTGCTGGGCGACAAAAGACATCAAAACGTCCTCAATAGTATACCCCATGTGGAAAGAATGGTAGGGGTCAGTAGGTGGCATAGCAGAGTCTGGTGCCCAAAGGAACGGCTCACTGGTGGGATCAAAAGGTGCCACATGAAATGGAGCAACAGTGGGTGGAACAGATGACATCTGGGGCATGAAGGGGATAGACATCGGTACATGCCCAAAAGGATGGGCTGAAGAACCCTCTCCAGTCCTCGCTGGGGGTACAAACTGAGGAACCTGAAAAGAAAAATCAACATGTCGTGTATCAGGGATCTGAGGGGGAAAAGGTGGAACATCCTCATCAGCAGGTATCCAACCGTGCTGTGCATGCTCATCTGGTGGATCCATGCGTGCTGCGAACAGTGCATGCTCGGGCTCTAGTGGGATGGGATCAGGTGCAACAAAAGGGTGAACAGGTGCAATGTGCTCAACAGGATGGTCAACAGGTATATCAACAACAGGTAGAGGAACAACAGGATCAACAACGACATGATCGCCCTCTAACAAAGGAACATCCACGGGGAGATCATCAACAGGTGGGTCTGCTATAACAGGCTCAATAGGGATGCCAGCATGTACGGGGTCATGCTCAAGTATGGGGTCTAGAGCGGCTGCCTGCTCAGGAGCGACGACAGGCTCGGGATCATCAAAAGCCATCTCGAAGTCAAACTCGGGGTCGATAGGATCTACTGGGTCAGCTGGATCCTCCATGGGCTGATCCATAGGTATAAACTCGATATCATGATCTGGGTCGTATCCCGGGGAAAAAATATGATCAGAATCCTCTATGTCATCATGGTCAAACGCAAAACTGGGAATAGGTGCAACAGAGGATGCCTGGTCAGGATCAGAATCATGCGCAAAGTGCTGTGCGCTCAATGTGTGAGAAGGTGCGGATGCCACAGACTCGAAGGAGTCTGGGACAGGAGAATGTGCAGGCGAATCCTCAGCGGGAACGTCAGCGATCATCAGAAGATCGTCTGCAGGAAGAAGGGCCTCGCCCTGGATCTCATCCTCAAAGGGCTCATCCTCAAACAGGTCAACATCGCCGTCAGCCTCGGCGTCAAGAAGGAAATCATATGCTGGATAAACGGCTAAGGGTATAGGAGCCGGAATCTCTACCAGAGGTAGGTACTCAGCGGGAGGGTCATCTGCAGGCTCATCAGCACCATCGGGTAGTGCGAAAGGCTGGAAATCATCCTCGTCAGTACTGGTATAGTCAGATGTGTACACCTCATGCTCGGAGGATGTGAGGTCATCAGATACGATAGGTATGGGTCCAGTGGTGTCCGAATCACCAGTACCGGCTGAATCCATGAGTCTGTAACATAAACACAAATATGCTCAAATAATCAGTCACACAATCAGATAATCACATAAGTCACCAAGTAAGGTATCACATAATTCTCCTAGTCTCACTAGCCAATTTCTCCCAGTCTCTAAGACTGCTCTCTCCTCCACCTCGACCACTTAGATCGAGCCTCGGTCCCCTTGACCGAGCCTCAGCCTTCATGACTGAGCCTACTCTTCCTAGCCAACTACCTTGGTCACCTAGACCAAGCCTCGATCCTCCAGACCGAGCCTCAGCCCTCCAGGCTGAGCCTATAATAAATCAACGTGCTCAACTACCTCGGTCACCTAGACCGAGCCTCGATCCTCCAGACCGAGCCTCAACCCTCCAGGCTGAGCCTATAAATAATAAAATGTGCTCAACATTTGTTTGTAAAAAGTTTTGGATCTGGACTTAAGTGGTATGCAGTAAAATGTTTTCGTGAGAGCCCTAGTGATCATAGTCTAGACTCGAGAAAGAATCCTAGTTCGCTATGATCAGAGCTCTGATACCAAGCTGTCACACCCTGGCTTTGCGGAAGCGTGGTAAATTTTGGTGTGACTTCTTAATACCATAACTTAACCATAACAAAGCTATATGAAATAAAATCATGCAAGATCATCCATTTGATTAAGTTTTAAAACCGGAACGACCTAATATTGTCTTGGAAAACATAAACACCATCATGAAATAAACGCAGTTTAAGATTTGTGACTTGTCCAGGAAAGAGTCACATTTCCTAAACTGGGATGACCTTGGAACCCTTATGCAGCGGGAAAACATAACATACCGCGCCAGATCTTTAATTTCCTGAAATACATGTAAGTTGAAAAATCAACAATAATGTTGAGCGAGTTCATGTGTAAGTGAGTAAGTAAACCTTTGTGAGTTTAAAAATAGTCTTGGTATGTAGTAAATAAGGGAATTGAGATCACCAATGGTTTGCAAGGCCACTGATATATGTGAAGTGCAAATAGGGAGACTCAAACCTAGCAAATTTCGCCACGGCATTAGTATGTGGACAAAGTCACCCCAAGGTCCGTTTCTAGTTTGGCCTGGGGCTGGGCTCGCTACACCCAGATAGATCTACCGCTCCTGTCCCTCGGTCCCGACATGAGGACTAATGGCCTCATATTGCTCCTACCCACTCACATGATCTGAGTAATAAACCTCCTTACGCTAACCATACCGTGTATAAAGTACTCGTAATCATAGTAACATGTATTTCACCCCCGCAGTTAAGAAAACTGAAAACAGTTAGAGAAAAGGGGGACATGAACTCACAGTGAAGCGTCTCTACCAAGTATCTCCTGCTCACGCAGCTGTGTGACGACCTACACGTACTAATTCTATTAGACGGACGGCCGTGCCTTAGCTTTATAGTTTAAGTCTTTGGGAAATAGTTAGACAACTATTTCGTGTTTACATTCTGTATATATACTTGGTAGTTAATCTCCTTCCCAAGGATGGGGGATTCAATACATGTGCGTCCATAAATATTTCCGTAAGTGCGTAAGTTACGTTTAACAATCGAGTGGTAATATAATCACCGGTGTAACTTATATATTTATGGTGAAAGCGTTCGTATTATTTTGGAATCGTTAACGTTCGTAAATATTATTTTTACTCTAAAAATAATATTTATGCATTTTCACAAAATAATCATAAACAGTGTGTGAAAAATATATATTTATCACGTTAAATTTTGTGAAAATCCCACCTCCGAATATTTGGTAAATAAAGTCATGGCGAAATTTATATTTCGAAAACATGTCAAAAATAATTCTAACACTTGTAGTGTAAATAATTCTAAGTGTTAGGTTTTTAGAAAAATTTCGCCAGAGTTTCCTCTGTAACTGGAGGTGGCCACGCTTTCAAGCGTATCATTTTCTTTAACAAATCAACTCAACAATTTTCTTTATTTGATCAGAACAACTTTTCTCACAGTAACTAATCAACATATGTGTAACTTGCCAAAAATTACATGAACTTGTAGTTTTTCCCAAAACTGTGGTGTAAATCCCCTTAAATTTAGTAGATCTTCATATAAGGTAATTTGATCTTGTAAAAACCTTGTTTTTAGAGAAAATCCATTTTTACAACTTTCCGTCATCTTTTACAAAAACTGTTATTTTGTCGGATCTTTTCATTTCACAAGTGTTTACACACTTGTGGTTTATAAAAACCATGCTTGTTAGTGTAAGATCTATCTTTTAAAATACATGATTTCTTTGATACGTGGTTCTTTGAAAATACCACTTGCAGATGCGTAGATCTGCTAGTTTTAAACACAATTTTTACAAGTAAAACTCTTTTACACAAGTTCATGATTCACGTGTGGTAGAGTTTCACCTTTTAACCCTTGTATCATTCAAAACAAGCTTATGTTAAGATCCATGATCTTACCAAACCGGGTTAAACGATGATCCGAGCTACCACATCATAGATCGGGCCTAAATAATCATACATCTCGAATACTACATCATTTACACAACTTATGAGCTATTAACCACCATTATTAGTGTTTTTAGTAAACTTTAATGCTTCAAAATGCAAGATTCCGAGTTTTAACCGATAAAAATCCTTTTAACCACTTTAGATTAGTTCAAGAAGGTGTTTTAAGCATTATACCTCTAGCTCGAGGCTAGGGAAGAATCTTGACGAAAATGGCGTGGATAAAAGCAAAGTAACGAGGTCCTTCGCGTTCCGTTTGCTCCAAGCTTACTAATACGAGACTCTTAACACTTGTAGATGCTTGAAATATGAAGATCAAGATCGAAAATATGATGGATGGAAGAGGGGTGTTCGGCCGAGAGTTGTAGAGCAAGAGAGAGAGTAGTGTGAAGTTGAGAAATGTGATGAAAATGATCATGGTGCTAAGTCTTAATCTTATAGATAATGTTTAGGTAATTAACCAAAGGTTAATGTGTTACTTAGATATTAGACAACAAGGGATTAAAATAATCAAGAGGGTACAAGGTATGTCCCCCATGGTTGGGGACGGTTAGGAAAGGGGGGGGGGGTCTAGTCCGATTTCAACTAGTTAATTAGGTAATAGTTAGGTTAAACCAAGTTAGTTAAGTGTTTAACCCAGTTACTTGTGTATAGTGTGTTACAATGGGTGTTAGGGTACTCAGGGACCCTAACTGGCTCAGAAAAAAGACAAATAATGAAAATAACGATATTTTCATGTTTCGGGTATAGTCCGGTTGTTCGGTTGGATAGTAATCCGTTAAAGCGCTTAACAAAGCTTTAAAGTGTCGTTATTACTCTTTTTAGTGACACTACTCATTTCTGACACTTTGGAAAGTGTCTAGTAATATTTTTCTCATGTTTTGGCACTTTATTAGTTAGCTAAAAGCTGAATTATTTTGTAAAGTGCTGAGTTTTGTACTTAGAGTACGTTTTAGGCACATCCAGTCATAGTGACTTATCCCTAGAGACGCAGTTCCACAACCCTTATATCCCTACACTCACTACTAGTGTAGCAAAACATTTCTGGCTCGTACAGGCCTTAGAGGCAGTGTTTGCCTGATGCTGGCTTTATCAGCATGTTCAATAGGTTATCCGTGTATTGTGCTACTGTGCTTTTTGTGCATCATGTTTGTCACTAAGGTTCAGTATGTAAATAATGTAGTGACAGCAAGCAAGTATGATGCAAGTAAGTACATGTATCAGTATTCAAGTAGCAGTTTATTCACAAGTTCAAGTAAGCACCGTAATTCAGCAGTAATTAATTACTAATTAAGTCGTACGGATACCTGTTTTAGTGCGGGTTGTCACAGATGTAGCCTCGAGTTCATTCTATTACGAGCAACAAGCCAAATTGGCAAGCCTATGTGAAGGCTCAGAAATTTACTTCCCCACTCATACAGTGAGTATATTTGCGTGTGAAATTGGGTGATTACATGATGGCTTATGTTGCGATATACACCTCATAGACAATTGAAACGTTGTCCAACCCGCTTCACACCACTTCGACAAAAGGGAATGTCACCCAGACGTGACACAAACACCAGTACGTTGCCAAGGACAGAAGCCGAGCTGCAAGAACGTATCTCACAGATAAATGCACGACATGAAGCCCTCCGCTCTAAGTACAACAATGGCATTACTGGAAATAACCCTCCAACTGGCTGCACCTATAAACAGTTCCTGAACTGCAAGCCTTTGAACTTTGACAGAACAGGAGGCGCCGTTGCATTTATTCGTTGGTCCGAAAAGACCGACTCCATTCTAAGAATGAGTAACTATTCGCCCCAACAGAGTGTTACCTATATCTCGGGGATATTTCTAGATGGCACACACTCTCTTAATGGAACCTCCAGGTTCAGACCCTTGGCACAGACGCTGCTTATGCACTGAGCTGGGACGAGCTCAAGGAAACGATTGAGAAGAAATGTTGTTTTAGGACTGGAATTTAGAAGCTTGAGGTGGAGCTCAGGAATTTGAAAATGGACGAACCAGAAATTCCTGAACTTGTCCAGCGATCGCACGACTTATCTAGGGTCGCCCCCCTACTTAGTCAAACCGGAGATCAAAAGGATTGAACGATTCATTTGGACACTTGCACCCCAGATCAGGGGTATGGTTACTACCTCAAAGCCCTCAACCATTGCAGAAGCTATAAATATGGGTGATCTATTTATAACATGAGATGTTATGTGATTGATAACATGAGATGTTATGTGTTGATATTGTTGTATACTTACGTACACACTACTTATTATGACCTGACCAACGTAAACCATCTTTTAGAAGATGCCGCCGAGACGTGAGACACGCATGCCTACCAATGAGGTAGAACTCCAGCAAATTATCACTGCTGCCATCGCACAATACGCCGCTTCACAAGGAGGACCCAGCGGAAGCAGCACGAATAACAATGGCAACAATAATCCACCTCATGGTAATACCAAGTCATTTAGACCTACCATGACCTAATTGGATATCTTTAGCGATGATGCTAATGCCGTTCATATGTTACAACGTATGTGCAGGGTGCACCTACAAGCAGTTCTTAGACTGCAAGCCCGTAAACTTTGATGGCACAGGAGGTGCTGTCGCCTTTGTTCGTTGGGCTGAGAAAACCGAATCTGTTCTTCGCATGAGAAAATGCGCACTAGATCAGCAAGTCACCTATATCTCAGGGCTATTCTTGGATGGAGCCCTCTCTTGGTGGAATCTGCAAGTACAGACACTTG
>JARYGA010018496.1:0-29297 GCA_030545235.1 Helianthus tuberosus | reverse complement strand
AACACGTCACAAAGTTAACAAGTTCTCTATTTAGTACCCATCTGTTTCGTTACTTTTCGTTTTCCATAATTTTGTAAGAATATATTTTACATTTTAAAAAAACAAAACAAGTATATTGAGTAGGACTACAAAAGAGTATTTATCTTGTCCGGGATTTCCCCACTCTCAACAATAAAACAACAATTAAATGCTCCCACACACCTATCCGTGCCACCTATACTTTGGTCCTGGTGGGACCCACTAATGTCACGCCATAGGCCCCTCTCCCATCAATTTATCACATAAAATTTCCAACCACCCTTCTCTTTATATCTAGATTTTAACATTTCCACTAACTTCTAGTCATATTTTTATATTTAAATCCAGAACTTGTGACCCGTATGTAGGAGTAAATGATCTAAGCCATGTCGGTGTTTGTGTAAGTTATTGGCTCGTTTAATTTCTAAGAGCTCCAATTTGAGTTTGGTTTGTTTCAAGTTTTATTTTGAAAGATGAGTTCTAGAGTTCGAGCTCGAGTTCGGCTCGTTTCTAGTGTTATTTTCAAAGCTCAAACTGTAACTTGGCTCGTTTTGAGTAAAGTTCGAGCTTAACTAGGACTTATTTTTATTAATCACCTTATAAGCATTTTATTTGTTATGTATATATATAGGATGAATCATATAAGCGACGAGTTAAAATGAGAATCACTACGAGTTGTGAGAATCGTGAGAACATTTTGATCCCGCGCGAGTTGGGCCAATTTTTTTTTTGCACAAACTTAGATGAAAACATTATAAACACATCTGTAAAAAAATAAGTTAAAAAATTATTGTCGAGTCGTTAGTTTTGACTGATGCAAGTTTTTTTTACGCCCTGATTAAAAAAAGTTATCAACTGTAAAATTTTACACCAGCGTGCAAAAAAAACTTGTATCAGTCAAAACTAACGCCTCGACAAATTTTTTTACTTTTTTTACGGATGTGTTTATAATGTTTTCATCTACGTTTATGCAAAAAAATTTTTGGCCCAACTGGCGCGAAATAAAAAAGTTCTCACGGTTTTCACAACTCGTGGTGGTTTTCATTAGAACCGAATCCAATCATACAAAAAGTTTTAAGATACAATAAAAAGAAAAAAAATTATTTTTCTTTAAAAAAATAGTACTACACGTGTGCGTTACTACGAAAAACCTAAACCGACACCCCCCCCCCCCCCCCGAAAAAAAAAACCCTAACCCTCTGAAGAAACACAGAACTAATTTTAGGGTTAATTAGTTTGGTTCATGTTCCTTTCATAGTGGTTAATCTCCTTTTAACTTTCTGAGCTCCGATTTGATCCGATAATCCTGCAAAACAGAAGCACCGTTAGCTCGTTAAGAGGGGAATATGGGGGTTTCCCTCTTAACCAGACTCCGATGTGAGAATAAGTATCTGCTTTGAGGAGATAGTTGTGAGGTAAAGAGTGAGAGTAATGGGAGTAGAATGTTTAACCTGTGCATGAAGGTCCCTATTTATAGCCGGAGAGGTGTAAGAAGAGTTGGGCTGATGGGCCTTGGGCCGGAAGGCGACAACTTAGAGGATGTGCTCTTTGTCTCACCGGTGTCGACCGTTAGTGTCTTCTAGAAGATCCCCAGTGTTGGCGCACCGTGATTGGAGCCACGTGTCCAGTTGTCGGCCTTGTTGTCCCTCTGCCACTAGCAGGTAAGTGGAGATCATGGGGCAGGTGTCGCCTCCCCCTGATTGGTGCCACATAAGCGTCCTTGTATACTTCCTGTCTCCTGCACGTCAGACGATCGTGGAGCACGATTGAACACAACCTGGAGGACGTTGATTGGCTCTTTCTTTTGCCACTTGTACCTTGAGTACTTTCTGAAGTGGCCTTGCGCTCTAACTCCTGGGCGATCCTTGCTGAGTACGTAACTAGTCCGCGCAGGGATACGGATGCTGAAGGCTTTTATTCAGAATGCTAAGTATAGAAGTTGATTGTATTTCTTGCTTGGACCTCGCGCGGGAACATCCTCGGTTAAGCATTCTGCGCGGGGTCTAATAATTGGTCACCAAAGTGATTAAGGAGTATGGTCCAAAGCGCGACCAGAATGGGTTGTGCGGTGTTTTTGGGACCATACCCCTACGCGTGAAGTGAGTGGTTGGAGCTTTGGACTTAGAACAAAGGAAGTGCTGGGCTAGAAAAATGCCTGCTAGATCTTGGTGAGTCACGTGCGTGTGAATGTTTGTCAGCCACTACGGCGCGACTACCAGATTTGTCTGTTGGAAATTATCCGCTTTTGAATATAGGTGCGTAGGTACGTTGGATGTATGTGAATGTTGCACGGCTTGGGTAACTTCTGCATGAAGTTTCTGGTAGATTTGAGCGGGAAAACCCTCGATTTTTGAATTCTGACAGTTTGGTGAGAAATGTCGTTGATGGCGACGTTTGAGTTGACTGCTGACACGGACGTCATCAAGTTGTCCCTGACGGTTCGGTTTTCCGTCAGTCGAGTGAGGCCCACGCGCGCGTGGTAACCGTCACTCCGGGAATTACGTCGTACGTGGCAGCTGCTGATTGGATACGTGCGCGGTGAATCCGACACGTCTACTCATCGCATTAAATGCGATGAGTATATATAGTCGACTGAGAGGAGAGATGAGGATTACATTTCCTTCTTCTGTTTCTCTTCTCTCTCAATTTCCTATTTGAATCTTCAAATCTTCAACGAGGCAACAACAGAACTTCAAGTTTTCAACGCATGCAAATCTTCAAATCTTCATTCATTCAAGTTTTTCCAGAAGATTTTATCAACTTCTCTTAAATCTCCATGACTGAAGAAGAATCTCATCAGGAAGAAGGTCCTCTCCCCGTCCTCAAATGGGACCTGGTGTTGCAACCCCCGATCCCTTATCTGTCCTGTGAACGGGCGGACGCGAGCTCAGAGTTTGGTGGTATCAGCTGTTAAATCTCGCAGCGGAATTTACATCAGGACCGTAGTTAGGAAATGTTTATCAGAGTAAAACCACTATATTTGATATTAATAATAACATGGGCAAAACCCAAGTTTCTTATTACAACACATTTATAGGGACAAACCCTATTTTATTGAATTTAAAACATCGTTTATTAGGTAACTTTTATAGCCACATTTTTCCCAAGCCTTCGGTGCTCTCCAGCTGGCTTTTCACTAAGGGTCTGTTTGGTATGGGGTAATGGAATGGACGGGGGAATGGAATGGACGAGGTAATGGAATGGATGAGGTAATTGAATTGATCATTACCATTCCATGTCTTGTTTGGTTACCATGTGAGAATGGAATGAACCATTACTTTTTGTAGTTTGGTATGCGAGAAAAGACGAATGAATAAAATCGGATGGTGGTGGTCAATGATGGGCGGCAATGGTGGGTGGTGATAGCTGGCAGTTGTAGCAGCGGCGGTGGTGGTGGGTGGAGACGGTGGCGATTGGAGACCGCGACGGGTGGTGACAGCGGTGGTGGTGGTGGGTGACGGCGGTGGTTAGAGGTGGTAGCGGTGGCGACGGTGGCGACAGTGGTGGCAGGTGGTAGCGGTGGTGGTGGTTGATAGCGATGGCAGAGGTGGGTGGCGACGGTGACGGTGATTGGAGGTGGCAGCGGCAATGGTGGCGGCGATGATCGAAGGTGGGTGGTGGCGGTGATCGGAGGTGGCAACAGCGATGGTGGATGGCGGAGACGGCGGTGGCGGGGATGGAGGTAGGTGGAGACAACGACGGTGGCGGGTGACGGCGGTGGCGGGTGGCGACGAAGGTGGGTGACGGCGACGGTTGACAGTGGTGGTGGGTGGTGGCAACGGTAGTAGGTTGTGGTGTTGTTAATGAAGGGTGAAGAGGGAATGGAATGAAAAAAAAAATAGGGGGGAGGGATGGAATGATTTTGAGGGAATAGAATGCATTTTGGAATGGGCGATTCCATTCCATCGACTAACCAAACACTCTTTTCTTCATTCCTTCTCAATGGTCCATTCCATTCCACCTCTCATTACTGCATACCAAACGCTACCTAATTGGCTGTCACATTGTGTTACCTGTAACGCGTTTTAAAAACATTTGTCAGTCGAAAATACTGGTGAGTGAATCCCAGTTTAATCAAGAAACATTTTATCAATTAAAACAGTATTGAGAGCGATCACATTGTTTATGTCTACACAATTACTCCATTTAGTACTGTCAATCCTGACTTGTGGGTCATATTACACATTGGCTAACTCATTGTCTAATGGTAACGTATTGTCATCCCGACTTACTACTCACAGTGTAGTACAAATTTTGTATACAAAACCCCAACATACCGGCAGTAATTGAAGAACTACAAAGACTCAATCACCGCTTAATCGCATTGTAAAACATTTAAGGTTTTGTAAAATATTACAAAAATGTTAACAAAAAGAGGATAAACTCACATTGCTATCTTAGACTTCTTGTAAGGGTTTCCTGGATATAATCTATAATTTATACAAATGTACATAGGTTAGTACCATAACCCTTTGAAAATATTAATGATACCCTCCCCGAGACGGCATTCCAACAACTACGTCGGGCAGAACCACGACAGTTGTTACGGAACCCTAAATCAATCGGGCAGTGTAACTGTTACGAAATTGGGGTTATAATACTTACAACGGAGCAAAACCTCGCTAATTAGGGTATAATACCCGACTATAATGCTTATAACTTCAGAAATTCGTTTAGAAAGAAAGAAATGAGCGACGGAAAGTGAAACCCGATGGCCTTCTTATATAGTGCTGATATCTCGTCCTCACGCGGCCCGCGTAAAGAACAGACAAGGGTTACGCGACCCGCATCAACCCTGGTCAACTGACTAGCTTGTCCCGGTCATGATCTAGACCCGCCACGATGTCGACACGTGTCAGCTCAGGATGTCTCCGCGTTGTAGGTCTCTTGCGGCCCGTGTTAACTTAAACGGGGTCTTACGCGGCCCGTATGAACTAAAGAAATCAACGATATCAGGTTTCCACCCTGATATCACCCGCGTGAATGGTTGGGGTGGGTCTACGCGGCCCGCCTCAACTCAATATTTCTTGTTTTTAATTTATTTTATATGTTATAACATACTTCGGGCTCGGTTTTCACATACGGGGTATATTATAAGACATATTGGGACTTTTTACAATATACTAAGGTGTCGTAAATATTTATGAGGGTGTTAGTTTTACCGAGGGTTGTTACATTCTCCCCACCTTGTTTTAGAGCTCGTCCTCGAGATCTACTGAAACAAATACGGATATTTCTTTTGCATTTCAGATTCAAGCTCCCATGTGTACTCTGGTCCTCTTTTGGAGTCCCACTTCACTTTGACTAGAACTAGTCTCTTGTGTTTGAGATTCTTGACTTTCCTGTCTTCTATTTGTAGAGGTCTTTCTACAAACTTGAGTTGTTCATTTACCTCTGTATCCTTAAGAGGTACTATCAGTGATTCAACAGCTAAACACTTTTTGAGATTAGATACATGAAACACATCATGTATTCCTGCCATTTCCACTGGCAGTTGTAGCTGATAGGCTACAGGTCCTATTCTTCTAATAATCTCAAAAGGTTCAACATACCTGGGACTTAGCTTTCCCCTTTTGATGAATCTTACTATTCCTTTCCAAGGAGAGACTTTCAATAATACTTTTTCCCCTACTTGAAACTCCAATGGTTTTCGCTTGTTATCAGCATAACTTTTCTGTCTATCACGTGCTGCTTTCAGTCGTTCCTTGACTTGAATGATCTTGTCGGTTGTTTCTTGCACTATCTCAGGTCCAGATAGTTGCTTTTCCCCAATTTCTGCCCAACAGACTGGGGTTCGGCACTTTCGTCCATAAAGTGCTTCGAATGGTGCAACATTTATACTTGTGTGATAACTATTATTATAAGAAAATTCTATTAAAGTTAAGTGATCGTCCCAATTACCTCCAAAATCAATTACACAAGCTCTAAGCATGTCCTCCATCGTTTGAATTGTCCTTTCGCTTTGTCCATCCGTTTGAGGATGATAAGCTGTGCTCAATTTTAACTTGGTTCCCATTGCCTTTTGGAAACTTGACCAAAAATGAGAGGTAAATCGACTATCCCTATCAGAAACAATTGATAAAGGAATACCATGTAAAGAAACAATTTCATTTACATATAGTTTAGCTAATTGTTCCATACTGAAAGTTTCCTTCATTGGTAGGAAATGAGCTGACTTGGTTAGTCTATCTACAATCACCCAGATTGTATCATTTCCTTTCTTAGTTTTGGGTAATTTAGTAACAAAATCCATTGTTATCAATTCCCACTTCCAAACTGGCATTTCTAATTGCTGTAACAAACCTGAGGGTTTCTGGTGTTCAGCTTTAACTTGTGAACAAGTTAAACATTTAGAAACATAGGTTGCTATGTCCTTTTTCATTCCTATCCACCAGAAATTTTTTCTTAAACCCTGGTACATTTTATCATTTCCTGGATGCATCGTATACTTACACTTATGGGCTTCTTCTAATATACGATGACGTAGGTTTCGTAATTTAGGTATCCACATTCTCTTTTTATGGAATCTCCAAATTCCATCTATTCCTTGTTCCAATTCTTTTAACATACCTTTTAATTTTTCAGAATAATCCTTGGTTACTGATTCTTGTGCTTCTCTTATCTGATCATTTAAATCTACTTGCAGATTTAATTTAAGAGAACGTACCCTTTTTGGCTTTTCATGATACTTTCAACTTAAAGCATCTGCTACTACGTTTGCTTTTCCTTCATGATACTGGATATCACAATCATAGTCACTAAGCATCTCCACCCAGCGTCTTTGTCTCATATTCAATTCCTTTTGTTTGAAAATATACCTTAAACTTTTATGATCAGTGAATATGGTAAACTTACTACCATAAAGGTAATGTCTCCAAATCTTAAGAGCAAAGATTATAGCTCCTAATTCTAAATCATGAGTTGAATAATTCTCTTCATGATTCTTAATTTGTCTAGATGCATAAGCTATAACCTTTTGGCGTTGCATCAATACACATCCATAACCTAATTTAGAAGCAGCACAATAGACTATGAAGTCTTTAGTTCCTTCTGGTAATGCTAGTATGGGTGTATAGGTCAATCTTTGCTTAAGAATTCTAAAGGCTTCTTATTTTACTCCCCATTCAAACTTAACAGATTTACAGGTTAGCTTAGTTAAGGGAATGACTAATCTAGAAAAATCTTGAATAAACCTTCTATAATAACCGGCCAATCCTAAGAAACTTCTAACCTCGGTTGGTGACTCAGGGGTTTTCCAATTAGTAATTGCCTCAATCTTTGTTGGATCTACATGAATTCCTTCATGATTGACTAGGTGTCCTAGAAATTGTACCTGTTCTAACCAAAATTCGCACTTAGAAAATTTAGCATAAAGATTTTCCTTTCTTAACAAATTTAAAAGTGCGTGCAAATGCTTTGCATGATCTTCTTTACTCTTAGAGTAAATTAGAATATCATCTATGAAAACAATTATGAATTTATCCAAATATGGCTTACATATTCGGTTCATCATGTCCATAAATGCAGCTGGGGCATTGGTTAAACCAAATGGCATGACAGTAAATTCATAATGGCCATACCTCGTTCTGAATGCGGTTTTAGGAATGTCCTCTTCCTGTACCTTTAATTGATGATATCCTGAACTTAAATCGATTTTTGAGAAAAATCGAGCTCCTTGCAGTTGATCAAACAGATCATCGATTCTCGGTAATGGGTACCGATTCTTAATCGTGACTTTGTTTAATTCACGGTAGTCAATGCACATACGCATTGATCCGTCCTTCTTTTTAACAAACAATATCGGCGCTCCCCATGGCGACGAACTTGGCTGTATAAATCCTTTTTCCAACAATTCGTCTAATTGTTTCTTTAATTCTTGCATTTCTGCAGGTGCCAATTGGTAAGGTGCTTTGGCAATTGGTGCTGTTCCTGGTAATAGATGAATCCTGAATTCAACTTCTCTGTCGGGTGGTAGTCCCGGTAATTCTTCTGGAAAGACATCTGAAAACTGAGATACTACTGGAATGTCTTGTAGTTCTTTTCCTTTAGTGTTAGTGATTATAGAAATCAAATACACTATAGAACCTTTTCTTATAGAGCTTGCAGTTTTCATCACAGAGATGAATTTTGTGGATCTAGATGGTTTATCTCCTTTAATTGTGATCGTTTTACCTTTTGGTGAATTTACTTGGATTGACTTTCGATCACATAAAATATTGGCTTTATTGGCTATTAACCAATCCATTCCTAAAACAACATCGAATCCTGCCAGATTCATGGGATAAAGATTTGCAATAAATTTCTGATTTAAAATTTCTATTTGCAAGATTTCAGAAATTCTAACAGTTTCTCCATTGGCTGTCTCTACTAGGCATTCTAGTGGTAGTTTAGTTAATGACTGATTTAGAAATTTGCAAAATGATGTATTAATAAAACTTTGGTTTGCACCAGAGTCAAATAATACTTTAGCAAAGACATCATTAACTAAAAACGTACCAGCTATGGCATCTGGAATCATTTTGGCTTCCTCTGCAGTCAGAACAAATGCTCTAGCATTTTTAGTATTCTTGTTGTTTGCAGCTGGGGTTAGTTTTGGACAGTTTGGCCTGATATGACCTTTTTCTCCACAGTTGAAGCATAATCCATTACTGGATTTCTTCCTGCAATTTTCTTCCTTGTGTCCTGGCATCTTGCAATAATTGCAAAGAGTGGAGCATTTTCCCGAATGCTTTTTCTTGCAGACTTTGCAAAAAGGTGCAGAGGTAGAACCCATATTCCTACGGTTGAAATTCCTAGAACGGAATTCTTGTGTAAGCCTTTGGGTTAGGTTTTTCCTCTGGTCTTCTTCTCTAGTATGGACTAGTTCATCCGTCAAGGTATTGGCTAGTTCTACAGTTTCTTCTATAGTTTGAGGTCTAGCTGCATTGACTACATGTCTAATATCTCCAATTAATCCCCAGATATAACGGGAGATTAACACTGGTTCTGGTGAAGCAAGGGTTGGCACTATTCTTGCATATTCAAAGAATATTTTAGTATATCCCTTACTATCCACACCAGTCATCCTAAGGTTTAGGAATTTGTTTGCTATCTGTTCCTTTTCATTAGGAGGGCAAAATTTCCTTTCTACCATATTCCTAAATTCTTCCCAATCCATACTATAAACCCTATCACTTCCTCTAGACTGGAGGATAGTGTTCCACCATTCTATGGCTAAATTCTTAAATAGATTGGAAGCAAACATTATCTTGTCCTCTTCCGCACATTTACTTATTCTCAAAACAGCCTCAGTCTTTTCTATCCAGCGTAGAGCTGCAATGGGTTCTTCATTGCCCGAGAATTCTATTGGTTTACAAGACCAGAATTCTTTGTAAGAACAACCGTAAGGCACGGTTCTTCTTCTTTTGGGAATAGGCATTTGAAGTAAAGGTCCATTGTTTACGCTGTGTTCCGGTTCACTTGGTCGCTTACTACTATGTTTACTTTTATTATCAGCATCCTTAACAGTTTGAAGAATAAATGGCATTGCATCTATAATTCCCTGTGCTACTATGTGTTGGATAGCACTATTATCCACTTGATGGTTATTGTTATTGATGCTCGGATTCTCATTAACCACGTTAATGTTACTCTGGTTATCATTATTCAGATTTCCTTGATTTCCTTCGTTGGCCATCTGAATTTTAAACATTTACCCCATATTAATATCACAATTAATATCTAATATAATTAATCACATGATACGCAATCTAGCCAAAAGCGTCGATCATTGCGACTTGTACTCTATTTTCATATACTATGCGTCTATTACACACTAGTACTGAAATAAAGATTACAATACTAACAGAAAAAATTACACTAATAATACTATGCATCCGTACACACATATTTTATTTTATTATTACTACCATTTCCTCCATTCTCACATTCACGGATATGGATTTATCCAAAAATCCATATTGCGTTCATCGTATTCCCCAAAAGTCCTAAGTTCTTGAACGTTTTCTGCACTCATTGGGGGTGCAGGTTCTCGGACTGGGTTTGGAATCTAGGGTGCGGGTTCCTGATATGGGGGTAAAAGTGCCTGAAATCGGTAAGGATTTTCTAAAATTTCCCTAATATATTCATCATGGTAATAGGGATCTAAAGGGTCCATACCTGAATAGGCTCCTATGTTCTGTATGGTTGTGTTTTCATGGATAGGGTAACGTTGCACAAAGTCCCTATTATCGTCCCACCAGGGGTCGTAATTTGGGTCTAGGGGGTTTGACGCAGGTACCCTAGGGATTTCTTCTGGGTTAATGTCATGCATCTCCACTTGGTTTTCCAGGTTTTCTATCTCCATGGGTCGATCTGGGTTTTGTGGTTGTGGGGCTACTAATTGTTCCAGACTTGGGTCAGCAACAGTTGTAGCTAGGATATGGAAATTAGCTAGGCTTCTATTAAGCATATCCTGTGTTTGGGCATCTGTCTTACGCTTAGCGGCAGCTAAAACTCTTTGCTGTTGGAACTTTCGCATTCTCTTCCTACGAGCAAAGGCTTCCTTACTGAACCATCCTCGTTTCTTATGAGGGAATGGCTCTTCTGACTGAGCTCTAAAAGCAAACACTCCTTCTTCCTGATCAGCAGAATACCCAGAAAGGGCAGGCTGTGATGAGTTACCTTCACTCCTAGGGGAATCAGACAACTGACGACTCATGTCTGAGGGTCCTTGATCACTCATACTGTAAACTAACAGATAGTCAAATAACACATAACAAATAAATACAGTTATGCACTTCTTTCCGTAATTTATTTCCTAACATAAAATATAGAATTTAAGTGTCAGCAGAACACTTCTTTGGCTCAGACCAGTGGCTAGGCTCTGATACCACCTTCTGTCGCAACCCCCGATCCCTTATCTGTCCTGGGAACGGGCGGACGCGAGCTCAGAGTTTGGTGGTATCAGCTGTTAAATCTCGCAGCGGAATTTACATCAGGACCGTAGTTAGGAAATGTTTATCAGAGTAAAACCACCATATTTGATATTAATAATAACATGGGCAAAACCCAAGTTTCTTATTACAATACATTTATAGGGACAAACCCTATTTTATTGAATTTAAAACATCGTTTATTAGGTAACTTTTATAGCCACATTTTCCCAAGCCTTCAGTGCTCTACAGCTGACTTTTCACTAATTGGCTGTCACATTGTGTTACCTGTAACGCGTTTTAAAAACATTTGTCAGTCGGAAATACTGGTGAGTGAATCCCAGTTTAATCAAGAAACATTTTATCAATTAAAACAGTATTGAGAGCGATCACATTGTTTATGTCTACACAATTACTCCATTTAGTACTGTCAATCCTGACTAGTGGGTCATATTACACATTGGCTAACTCATTGTCTAATGGTAACGTATTGTCATCCTGACTTACTACTCACAGTGTAGTACAAATTTTGTATACAAAACCCCAACATACCGGCAGTAATTGAAGAATTACAAAGACTCAATCACAGCTTAATCGCATTGTAAAACATTTAAGGTTTTGTAAAATATTACAAAAATGTTAACAAAAAGAGGATAAACTCACATTGCTATCTTAGACTTCTTGTAAGGGTTTCCTGGATATAATCTATAATTTATACAAATGTACATAGGTTAGTACCATAACCCTTTGAAAATATTAATGATACCCTCCCCGAGACGGCATTCCAACAACTACGTCGGGCAGAACCACGACAGTTGTTACGGAACCCTAAATCAATCGGGCAGCGTAACTGTTACGAAATTGGGGTTATAATACTTACAACGGAGCAAAACCTCGCTAATTAGGGTATAATACCCGACTATAATGCTTATAACGTCAGAAATTCGTTTAGAAAGAAAGAAATGAGCGACGAAAAGTGAAACCCGATGGCCTTCTTATATAGTGCTGATATCTCGTCCTCACGCGGCCCGCGTAAAGAACAGACAAGGGTTACACGGCCCGCGTCAACCCTGGTCAACTGACTAGCTTGTCCCGGTCATGATCTAGACCCGCCACGATGTCGACACGTGTCAGCTCAGGATGTCTCCGCGTTGTAGGTCTCTCGCGGCCCGTGTTAATTTAAACGGGGTCTTACGCGGCCCGTATGAACTAAAGAAATCAACGATATCAGGTTTCCACCCTGATACCGCCCACGTGAATGGTTGAGGTGGGTCTACGCGGCCCGCCTCAACTCAATATTTCTTGTTTTTAATTTATTTTATATGTTATAACATACTTCGGGCTCGGTTTTCACATACGGGGTATATTATAAGACATATTGGGACTTTTTACAATATACTAAGGTGTCGGAAATATTTATGAGGGTGTTAGTTTTACCGAGGGTTGTTACACCTGGGGTTGTTTGAACAAATTACAAGAGAATTCCGGTTCCCACCGGAGTGGGATGCACGATATCCTTGCCAGAATCAGATGGCCGCCGACTCGCCGCCGGGTTACATTACCCTCTTTGAGGACTTCTTTTTACAGGGCAACTTCCGATTGCCGACGACGCAGTTCATGGCCCATATTCTGCATCATTATGGGTTTCATATCTCACAAATGAGTCCACCTGGCATGGTGAGGGTGAGACATTTTGAGTTCTTGTGTCGATCATATGATATTGAGCCTACTGTGGACAAGTTTAGGGCATTTTATCAGCTGATCTGGAACATAGGGTTCTATTCTTTTGGCAATCGGGGTTCTGCCATGAAGATTCTTCTAAATCCTCCGAAGAGTTTCCATGATTGGAAACAAAAAATTTTCTTCATTAGAGAGGAGGTTATCCCCATTGCCATGATCTTCCGTGCGCCGGACACCATCGAGAAAGGGGAGATGCCGATTCCCAAGGGAGCTGATTGGTACTTAAAACTTACTGCGACGCCAAACCGGATCTTTGGTGAGAACGTCCTTGTTGCGGCGCAGATGAGTGACCAGTGGCCGACGGAGAGCAATGAAGTTCCAGTTTTGAAGTTTCAAGATAGAGGTTGGTTATCTCTTTGACTACTTTCTTTTTTAATTCAGTTGCGCTTAATTGTCCAGTTTGAATGCAGAAGCACACCTCTACCAAGTTGCTTTCCCCACATTTGGTGGATCCATAGGCACGCCCACTGGAACCAGGGGAGCAATATTGGTATGATCGCTTTAAAGGTCATTTTCTGGATCCTACAGCTGGAGCTTTTGCCAATCCTCCCGCTGCAACTGAAGGTGCGCATCTTCCCAATTGTAGGATCGGTTTTGACACCGTTTGATTGCGTAACGACACGTTCGACGTGCGGAAACCGTGAACGTGCGTGACCGAACACACGAGAACGTACTAGAACCTTGATTCTATTGAGAAACGACTTTTACAATCACTTGAGAGAGGTTTCTCTCTCTAGACTTTCTCTCTCTACAAGATTTTCTCCAATGTCACAAATGAGCAAAAGTCCTAAACATAACACTAACACTTCCTATTTATAGGTCAAGGGCAATTTTAATGAAACTTCATTAATTACAAGTTTGCCACCTTGCCTTTTTCACTAAATATTAGACATTTACGACTCGGTTTCTTCAATTCTTCACTACAGTTCAGATTGACGAAGGCGATAGACAAAATATGCATCAACAATCTCCCCCTTGGATATTGCCGAAGTCAATCCTTAGTCAAACTTGTAGTGACTTGTCTTTCTCTCTCTCTTGATTCTTCTTTACTTCAGCAAACACAGACTTCCTCTTGCTTGAACAGAATCCCGGTGGATCTGTTTTCAGCTTTAGCTCCCCCTTTCGGTAGTCTCTTCAGGCTCCCCCTTTCGTCAAGATTCCGTGCTTTTGGGATCGACACCTGGCTTTCCGTATTTTCTGGCTCCCCCTTTCGTCAAGCTTCCGTGCTTTTGGGATCGACGCCTTGCTTTCCGTAGCCAAAGAATCAAAAACCTACACATCTCAACTTCTTGTAAGACAATCATATAACACACAATATTGTGATTCAAATTAATGAATCATCTAAACATTCAAGGATTATCTTCCAACTTCTCATCATCTTAACCAAACCAATTGTTCATCTTGTTTAGCCTTTGAGATTTTGAATATCAGCTTTTCAACATCAATTGTCGAAAATCTTTTTGGATTTTTCAAAAATTAGGCTAAAACACACTAAAATCTTTTTGGATTTTGATAAAAGAGAAATGTAATGCAGAAATGAAATATGTACAAACATATTTTTGTGAGCTTGTGTAAGAGGATCATATCAGTTTATGAGACACATCACAAGCACCGTTAAGCTTTTAATCGTTTTAAGTTCTAAACGATTCACATTGATTGACGATATAATTGTCCTCTTAAGCTCAATCCAAAAACTTTCGAAATACTTACCGATACGTTAAGGTATATTAATTTTGCACTAATTTCTTATGGACCCCACGATCTCAGCATATCCCCTCATCATGCAATACACTAACTCAAGTAATGCCTTTAAACTTTTCATCAACTGTGAATTGTGCGAAAACAAAGCAGAATGTTTAAACATTAACAATCAGGTCGATACTTCCGTATACGCAGAGAAAGTCCAATGTTTAACCAAAATAAGAAAATAAAAATAAGTTGAAGTTGTTTAGGCTTTAACCACCAGGTCGATACTCCCGTATACGCAGAGGTGATCCGAAGCTTAAACGAAACACCAAAGAAAATAAAGCAGAACGTTTAGGCAACAACATCCAGGTCGATACTCACGTATACGCAGAGGATGTCCGATGCTTAAACAAAATAAAGAAATAAAACAAGTTTAAATCTTTGCAAAATAAAATGCACAATCACAGCGACTTTTCAGCAAAGTTGTGAAAGTTCACAAACTTAACCAGTTTTATGCTTTTTGGCATTCAGCGATTACTGAGTAGGTACACAATCACGAAGGACAAAACTAAGTACTATGCTATCAACCATGTTTCCCACTAGAACTAGGCTTTTTCATTTAAGTTTGTATCATTCTCGCAAATCTACTAGTCTAGCTGAGCCTATCGTCACATCATTAGTGAGACCGTTTATCACATTTGACATTCCATTTCTTTAGCATGCTGTGATAGTCCACTGATTTACTATCATTTCCTCTTGTTCTCAACAAAACTCATTTTGAATTTTTTCAATGTTTTTGACTTTTCAAATTTTCTAATTTTTTTTAAAATTTTTACTCCCCCTAAAATCAAAATATGTTTCAATTTTGATTTTCTGGAAAATTTGAAAATAAATGCAATAAACTGTACAAAGTAAAGTGACAAACTGATGAGAATTGCCTCAATTCGCCATCCACTTGGCATAAACAATCAGAACTCCCCCTAACAACAAACTATTTTCCCATTATGATTTCAAAACACTTAAGTTTGTTTTAATCAAAATGGTTTTTCCGAAAAATTAGTTTTGTGTGCCGTTTCACAAACTTGGGGTTTAATCATCATATTGATTTCAACTTCTTGTAGGTTTATCACAAACACAATTACCACTTGAAAGATAGTTAAATCAAGTACAACTTAATGTCCTTGATTAACCACTTGTAAGGCGAAAAATCACCAGAGTGAAATTTCTCAAGAAATGTGCCGATTCATGTTCCACGCTTACCAACCTGGGAACTCCGGCAAGTCAGGTTTTTCATTTGAACAGATTCACCCAAGCCTGACGGTCCTTGGGTGATTTAGAATTCTTGTTCAACAATGGTGGATAGTTTACATCATCCATTGTTAAACCTGAATTCTCCATTTTTACCTCAACACATGGCTCTTCTGGTTTTACCATACCAGAATCATTGCCTGAATGTGGCTTGTCTGACTTTGAAGAGCCAGATTCATCGCCTGAAGGTGGCTTGTCTGACTTTGACATGTCAGATTCATCGCCGACCATTTTCTTCTTCTTTATCTCCTCTTTCGTCCTCAGATTTGTATCTGATGAATGCGTTTTGCCTGATTTGTTGTACTTTGGTGAGCAAGACGATTTATCAGAACTTTTATCTGTTTTACCAGTTGTATCCGAGGACAAAATCCTTTCAAGATACTCTTTTGCTTTCTTTCTTTTCTTTCTCAGTCGGTCTTTCTGCCCTTGTGAAAGCTTCACTTTCTGTTCTTTGGACTTTTCTTCGACCTTGACTGATTTCTTCTTCACTACTTTCTGAGATTCAGCCCTCGATCTTCCCATTGATCTCATTGGGTAATCTCTTGCAATGTGTCCTTTGATTTGGCAGTTATAGCATCTCTTCGTCTCAAGCCACTGATTCTGGCAGTTAACAGCAATGTGTCCTTGAATACCACAAGAGTAACATACTCTGTTATCGTACCATTCACCACCTTCACACCAAACACTCAGATCATAGCATTGTCTGGCTTTGTGGTAATCATCACTCCTCCTGAAAGCTGGATTTGGCTTTGAAGCACTGTTGTCAAACCTGCACCACATATCACCAACTTTTTGTGAGTTTAAATTTTCAACTTTTTGTGGTTTTTTATAACGATTGGATGACTGAACTGATGAATTTTTAAACTGGTTTTGAACATTTTCTGATTTTTTAACTTTTTGTTTCTGTTCCACTTTCTTCTTCAAAGGTTTTTGCATAGAGCATTCACCCTTTTCAGTCGATTGCAGAACAGTTCCTTGAAATTTTTTCTCAATTTTTTCATTTTCATCATCAGTTTTCTCATCACAATCTGAATTGATCGGTTCTGGACACACATAAGATGCAGAAGTCACAAAACCTTTCAACTCACTTTCTAACTCAGCAATTTTAATCCGATTACTTTTAGCTTCTTTTTCAAGCTGAATGATTTTAGCAAGATGAGAATTGATTTCAATTTGTTTTTCAAGATTATCTTTACCAAAAATATCTCTCTCATCTTCCAAAATCTTGATTTGTCTTTGAAAATCTTTTTCCATTTTTGATTTTTCATTTTCAAAAACTTTTTCTTTTTCTTTCAAAATTTTGTTTTCCAATGTCAAACTGTTCATGTCATTTAACAGTTTGTCATTTTCAACTTTCAGTTTTTCACAATTCAATCGCAACTCCAGAATCTGTTCATCGTCAGCTTTCTTCTCATCCTTCAAAGCTGAAATTTCATCAACTAGCTTCTCTATTACTTGAACATTTTCTTCAGATTTCGTTTTTCTAATCTTTTGGAGTTCTAATTCTTGAACTTGAATCTTCTCAATGAATGTACTAAGATTGATATTATCAAAATTTGTATTCTTCTTTAACACCATCAAATAGGTATTCCACTCATCGTATGGCAATGCGTCTGCCAATTTACCGTTCCATTCCTCATTGGTCTTGATTATCTTCAACCTTCCCATCTCCAAAACTAGAGAGCAATATCGTTCAATCAAATCTTGTGTAGACTCTCCTTTGATACCTGCAAAATTATCAAATTTTTTCAGTGCAATATAAATTTCAGAATCCATGCTTTGGTAATGAGAAATACACAACAACAAATTTTCAAACACTACAAAAATTCACACAATCAACTGACTATTCGATTGAATATCAAAGATTTGGCGACAGTGGATCAAGTGTGAATTTGATGCTTGACTAAATACCTCGGATTACCTACAAACAAACAAACAAACAAACAAACAATCAGTTTTAAAACAAACTGAATATGTAAACGTGTGTGTTTGTGAAATCAATCTAAGACCCGTGTCAAAGATTCGCGAATTCGTTCAATGTGAATTGAGTACAATCACTAGAAATGGGCTTGAAAATGGACTATAGATTCAAGCAATATGATCACATGACAATCAATATTCAAATGCCAACAACTTTGATAGTAAACACTTTCTGATTGGACCAAACCTTTTTAAATGTTCAACAAATTGACAATTTACACCACAAAAACTATGATTGGGCCGTGAACTAATCAAATCATGGGCTGCTACACTATAGTGATTCTTTAATCTCTCATTGGACCGAAATTTGAACATACAATCAATATACCATAACCCAAAGTAATCACGTGAATTGTACCACCTCACTTAACCGACAATTTTTAAAATATGATTTGGTGATTGGACCGTAAATCTGATGTCAAACAACAATTTTCAATGTTTCTTGAAACTCATGAAATCACATGGGCCGAATAAAGTGTTTTTATCTTGGGCCAGACAATTTGCTTTATAACTGTTGCAATTTTAATTGAACCAATACAACTTGTAGCATTAATAAAATGTGTTGGTCCCGCTGACATTAAAACAATACGACAAATACAAAAAGCTGATTTATGTTTTCAATTAGGAAAAGGCTGCTCTTTTGTAATCTATCAATATGTTTGTTTTAATCAATTTTTGCATTGAACAATTCAATATGTGCTGTCACTAGAAGCTGAATGGACCGCAAATCCCACTTGTCCGACAAATACCTAAACCGACACCATGATTTAATGAATCTTATCACAAACAATTCTTCAATAACTTTCAAGCGGTGCACGTATATTCAAGCGAGATCTGTGACTACTCAATCACTTCAAGCGAAATCTACAAGTATCTCAAGCAAAATCAACAATTTCGCTTCAAACAATCAATGATTTCAAGCGGAATCATCAACTGAAATATGCTTTCAAGCGAAATGATAGATTTCGCTTCAAATAACTACCATTTTCAAGCGAAATCTCGCTGTTTCCAGGAAATCGGACACAAAAAAACCGAATTACTCCAAAACGGCTTGGAGTTTTGATTTGAAACTTGGTAGGATTTTAAAATATGTATTTTCGCACAATATACTTGAAAATCATCAGATTTGGACCGGTAAAACACGTTCAATTTGATGAAAAATCGTCAAAAACGTGAAAAAGTAGTAGAATATGAAGAATTTGATGAAAATCGGATCTGAATTCGCTTAATTCTGGTACGAATTTATGTATTTGGTCAGCGCAATCGAGCTCCTAGCTCTGATACCACTTGTAGGATCGGTTTTGACACCGTTCGATTGCGTAACGACACGTTCGACGTGCGGAAACCGTGAACGTGCGTGACCGAACACACGAGAACGTACTAGAACCTTGATTCTATTGAGAAACAACTTTTACAATCACTTGAGAGAGATTTCTCTCTCTAGACTTTCTCTCTCTACAAGATTTTCTCCAATGTCACAAATGAGCAAAAGTCCTAAACATAACACTAACACTTCCTATTTATAGGTCAATGGCAATTTTAATGAAACTTCATTAATTACAAGTTTGCCACCTTGCCTTTTTCACTAAATATTAGACATTTACGACTCGGTTTCTTCAATTCTTCACTACAGTTCAGATTGACGAAGGCGATAGACAAAATATGCATCAACACCAATCCCAGACCCTTGCGTGCTGTGACTTCCGCTGGGAAAGAGATTCTTCATCTTTCTAGTGAGGAGTCTGTAGGGTCTGCAAACGGGGAGTTAAGTTCCTGGTCTAACATCTTTGTAGGTGTGTTGCGAGACCTTGGCATTCACCCGGAGGAAAAAAAGAAGAAACCGATCAAGAAGAAGAAGAAGGAGGCAACTGCTGAGGCAGGGGCGACCAGTAGGAAGGGCGGGAGTAGCCGCGCAACTGCTGGTGCTTCTGATAGAGGTACTCCTCGATTCCGGCAGCGTAACCTGGATGATTATGTTGCTGTCAGTGACTCACTTGAGGGTTTGTCCCGTATAGGTGAGAAGAAGACCAGCGCCACTGGTTCGAAGAGTTCAGGAAGCGCGGGTACAAGGAACCCAGATGCTGGCGTTACGCCCTCTTCTATCGCTCTGGATGAGGAGGAAGAGGAAGAACATGAGGAAGAGCCTGCTTTCAAACTGGTGAGTCGGAAGAGAAGCGGGGAAGAAGTTGCTGCTGATCCTAAGGTGGTGCAGAAGGTTGATGAACTCCCTGTGATAGGGAAACAGAGCAGTTTGCGCTCTCTCTATAAATTTTCTCCAGGTTGGTTGTTTGACTTCATGTTTTTATTTAATGAAATTCTTTTTAACACTTGATTTCTGCAGAAACCAAGAAGAAGATCCCTGAAAAGAAGGGCGTTGAATTTAGACACCCCCAAGGCCGGCGCGGAAAAAAACCAGGGTTGTGATCAAGCCCTTTAAACCTGCTAGGTTGGAAGCTGAGAAGGAGAAAAAGAAAGCTGCTGGTGAGCCTGTTGAGAAGGAGAAGGAGAGAGAGAAAAAAAAGCTGCTGAAAAGCCTGAGGGCGACAAGCCTAAGGGGACCGGGGCCGCTGCTACAACTGCTTATGAAAAAGCGCAGGGTCTGGAGGTCGTCCATGTTACGGGGCTTGACCAGCCCCTTCACGAGAAGAAGAAGGAAACTACCCGAGGTAAGGGGCCCAAGGTTGTTGAGCCAACCAAGCCTGCGCAGGTTGATGCCCCCACCCAAACCGCTCAAGTCACTTCTGCTGGGGGATCGGCTACTGCTGTAGGCGGCGCAGGTGGTGCTGGAGGATCCATGCCGCAAACTCCTATCGGTCCTAAGGATACCTTAGGCGACATTTATTACAAGACTTACACTGAGGAGGCTCGCGGTGATGCTCCCCACCGACCTCCATGGGGCTTGAAACAGAAGGACACATTTGTGGAGTTTGCTTCATGCCGTGATTGGTTCTTAAATTCTTTCCCTCCTGGTGAGGTCAACCGGCAAAGGGCGCGAACCCATGATGGGTAATATCATGCATATGTTGTTAGGGAGGCCAACACCCGCGCAGCTAACCATCAAATTGTGCGCGAGTGGCGCACAATGGTTAGAGAGCGAGGTGATTGGGAAAAATATGGTGATCATTTGTTGAGACAAGCTAAGGATTTTGAGAAGTTGAAGGATGCTTTTGCTGAGGAAAAAGCCAAGTTTGAGTCAGAAAAGAAATCTGAAGAGTGGGGCCGCGAGGGCTTAAGGACCAAATTACAAGCTGCTGAGGATCTTTTGTCCAAAGAGCGCGCTGAATGGAAAAAAAAATATGTGAAAAAGATAATCAGCGCATGTTTGCGGCGCGCAACAAGATTACCGACCTTGAGGCTCAGAATGCCACATTGACGAAGAAGGTTGAGGATATTGGAGTGGCCAAAGAGCGTGTCGAGGTGCCAGTCTTACCATTTTCTTATTTTTGCACTTATCCAAATATTGTTTTAAACTTGTTCTCATCCTTTGCAGGCTGAGTTGCAGGCGCAGGCGGTCAGTAAGGATAAGGACCTAGCGGCCAAGGACGTGGAAATTGCAGAGTTGAAACGTCGCTTGCAAGAGCAAATCGACAAAAATAAGTCCTTGGAAATTGACCTTGAGGCTGAGAAGGTAAAGGCTGCTACTACTGAGGAAGCCAAACAGAATGCTGAAGAAGCGCGAGATATCAGTACCTCTGCTCTAAACGGAGCACAGAACAATTACACTGAAGCCCAAGGCATCGTTGATACGCTGTCTCCGAGGCTGAATGGATGCGTGGTAGGGGTGTAGTTTTGGTAAGGATCCCCTTTCTTTTCTTGCGTTTTATTTTTATTGCCTTGGTTCTTATTCATTGCGTCTCTTGTATATGGCTAACTCCATCCTGAATGCTTCTGAGTTGGATGCTGCTGTTGCTACTCTTATAGATGCCTCGCGCGCGGTCGGTCATCGTGGAGGTTATCTGTAGTGTGCGCAACATATTGAAGAAGCTTTAGGACAGGAGTTTGATGTCAGTCACAACTCAGTGAGCGATCAGGCTGATGCTGCATTAGCCCGTGCTGAAAAGGTCTATGACCATTTATCATTGCCTGTGATGGATTTGGTCGCAGAAGCACTAAAGCATGATGACTGGTGTCAGAGGCTAAATACTATTCTAGACCCTCCACAGACTATGGAGTTATCTGATGAAGAGGAAGAGCCAGCCGGTGGTGATGGCGATGGTGATGGAGATGGGAACGATGATGATGACGGTGGTGATGGCTATGAGTAGATAGTATTGGTAGGTTTTGTGCCTTGTAATTTTCTTTTCAGATGTTAGTTGTCGCGCAGTCGCGCTTGTTAAATCAATCTGATGATGTTTTGCTACTTGTTTATGTAAATATCGCGCTACTGCGCTTTTTGGAATGTGATATTTTGCTTTTTCAAGTTACAATTATTGCATTGTTGTTTCAAACTTTGGTTAAGTTAGCGCGAATAAATGTAAGTGTGGCTCGCGTATGAGTGTAACTGCCTTGTCTCGCGCTATGATCGTGGAGGACCTTGGAGGCATGACTCTAGAGCTCGTAGTAAACTGAAGTGTTTTCGTGCCAATCAAAAGTTTAACATGCATTTGTAACGTAGCAGTCAGGATGCTAAAAACAAAAGGCATAGGCAATGCTTTCATTAAGTAGCTTTGAAATAGGCGCAAGGCCAATCGTACATCATTGAATTAAAAGGGGCGTGTAGCCAACATAAGTAGTAAAAACGGCGCGTGGCCGACATAAACTGATAAAGGCGTGTGGCCGATAGTAGTTACATGTAGCATTTGCGCAATTGCTGCGCATTCCAAGTGTGCGGGATGATGTGTCCATCCAGGGTGCGCAATTTGTATGCCCCTTTCCCTAGCACCTCATGTATTAAGTATGGGCCTTCCCATTTGGGTGCTAGCTTTCCGGGGCGTTTAGCGTTTGAAGCTTCATTATCTCTGAAAACGTATTCCCCTGGAGTGAAGGTACAAATGCGTACTCGAGCATTGTAGTACCTTTCCAACTGTGTCTTGTACTTGGCCTCTTTGATTCTTGCTATTTCGCGTCTCTCCTCGAGCAGGTCCAAGTCTAGACGATGCCCCGCCTCGTTGTCGATTTTGTTAACCGCTGTCAAGCGTGGCGAGGGGAGCCTAATTTCAGCTGGGATAACTGCCTCTGAGCCGTAGACTAGGCTAAAGGGGGTTTCACCAGTGCTTGTTTTCGGCATGGTTCGATGAGCCCACAGGATGCTTGGGAGCTCATCTACCCAACCTCTTCTTTTAGTGCCCAGGCGGGCTTTTATTCCCTCGGCGATACTCTTGTTGACACTTTCTACTTGGCCGTTACCCTGAGGGTGCGCAACGGAAGAGAACGTGTGCTCAATATTCATCTCTTTCATCCATTCTTGAAGGTCTTCAGAAGCGAAATTGGTGCCATTATCGGTTACAATCTTGAGTGGGAGACCAAATCTGTAAATGATATGTTCCCATATGAACTTGCGTACCATCATTGCAGTAGTTGAGGCAAGAGCTTTGGCCTCCACCCACTTGGTGAAATAATCAAAGGCAACGATTATGAACTTCACAACACCTGGAGCTTCGGAGAAAGGTCCTACCATATCAATCCCCCAGTGTTGGAAAGGCCAAGAAGTGGACACAGCGATTAAATCATTCTTTGGGCACAGGGTTTTCGGAGCGTGTCTTTGGCATGAGTCGCATTTGCGCAGCTCCTTCAGGGCATCAACATGCATCCCTGGCCAGTAATAACCAGCGTTCATTATCTTTGCGAAGACCATGCGTGGGCCCGCGTGGATGCCGCAGATGCCTTCATGAATCTCTCTGATCAGGTAATTTGCATCTTGGGGGTCCACACAGCGCAGAAGTGGCCCCAAGAAGGATCTTCGGTACAAGATTCCACCATTCATCTCATAGAACAATGCTTTGTTCTGTATCTTCCTTGCCTCTGCTTTGTTTTTAGGGAGTATTCCTTCTTGCAAATACTGGATGATAGGGGTCATCCAAGATGGCTGCCCTATCTCGATCACATTCACTTGACGCAGTAAAACCGGCAGGTTTTTTAAGACTTCAATTCTTACATCTTTGGCGAGATGTTGAAAAGATGTTGAAGCGAGATTGCTCAAAGCGTCTGCTGGTTTGTTCTATGATCGATTGATATGCACTACCTTGTATGACTTGAATTGTTGAAGCAACTCTTTCATTTGGTCTAAATATAAAGCCATAACCTCACCTTTTGCATCATACAATCTGTTAATTTGACTAGCGATCAGGAGTGAGTCGATGTGCGCTTGTAGATTTTGAGCTCCCATCTTGATGGCTAGGCGCAAGCCTGCCAAAAACGCTTCATATTCTGCCTCGTTGTTGGTATTTTTGAAATCCAACTTGATGGCATAGGTGAACTCGTGCTTCTCTGGACTAACAAGGCGCAATCCAGCTCCTGCGCCGTCTTCATTTGAGGCCCCTTCAGTGTATAACAAGCATAACCCATCTGGCGTGTCTTTGATGGGAGTATCCACAACTTCACAATCTTTGATCTTGTCTTCAGGAACTTCAGTGATGAAGTCCGCTAACACTTGGCCTTTAATGGCTGGACACGGTCTATACAGAATGTTGTGGCCCCCCAGCTCGATTGCCCATTTTGCTAAGCGCCCGGATGTCTCTGGCTTTTGCAATATTGTGCAGATATGGAAGTTAGTGAGTACGGTGATTACGTGCCCTGTGAAGTATCTGCTGTAACAACTCTCATCAAAAATCCTATTTATTATTTTATTTTGTCCAATAGGAAACCCTAAGTAAGACCCCCAAGTGATCCTACATAAACCCTAAAATTTTCAGAACAATCGGAATCAGGATCAGGGCCCCTAAAACTCAGGGGGGGTAAACCCTAGTTGATAATATCCAAACAGTTTTACGTGGGATTCGAAATTTGACGAACGACCAACTCAGCAAGCCTACCAAGACACGGGGCTACCCCATGGTAGGAGGGCACCCCTCGCACCACGCGACAGCCCCTCGCGCCACGCGAGGGGGCTGTTTTTCAAGTATAAATAGGGGAGTCTGGCTCTTGCAAATTCGCGTTGGTTTGACATAGAAATTCAATACGTACACGGAGATATTGTAGAAACAGTCCGAAAACACACATAATCTCGAAGTTCCGCCGGGATAACAGGGTAATAACTCGATCGCTGCTACAATTCAATGTCCGATCGATTGAAACTATCCAATGGATGTTTAAGTGCTGCCCACAATAGGGTTATGCTTTGTCATTCGTCGTGAATTCGATGGATGTTTAAGTATCGCACTTTGTCATTCGTTGTGAGGGTTTAATATCGTGAGTTATCGTAAATGCTGTATTAGTTACTGGCCTAGTTCGTGTGCATGTTATTAATTTAGGTTACAAGGCTAAACAGTAGGCTTAAACTCTGCCCGTTAAATCTGCAATGTGAGTTATTCTCTTTTATCAAAATATTTTACAATACTCCATTTTCAAATGTTATAATTGCAGGGATTAAGTCGTGGTTATCTTAATCACTAGCTAGTGGGGTATTGTGCACATTACTAATTTCTCACGGGTTAGGCTAATAAATCCTCACCGTGATAAACGTCACTACTTGGGGAAGGACCCAATAGTGGTATGACCATCGTCACACGGGTGACAAGGCGCCATATAAAAATAAGATAAAATCCATTGTAATTGCTCTTATGCTGTAATTAATAACCAATGTGTCATTTCACAAACTTGAATAACTCACCAGTATTTCCCTGCTGACAAAAATATTTTTAAAACATGTTTCAGGCTACCTGCTGTAAATCAAGGAAATGTGCTACGGAGCACTAACAAGCTTGAAGAGGTGGCTCAGTTAAAATGAATAAAACATGTTTTAATAAATCAGGGAATTTACTTGTAAAATTCCTCTATTGTAAATTACGGGGTATATCTCGGATTATGAAATAAAATAATTGGCATTTTGAGTTTTTAAAAGATCCTGTTATAAATCTTCCGCTATCGCATAAATTAGATACCACGGGTTCCTGTTCCGCGGCTCCTGATCGGGTCAAACCGGGGCTGGGGCCGTGACAGGAAAAGGTGGTATCAGAGCCATTGATCAAGCCACTGATTTAAGCCAATTAAGTATTTTAGAAAATACTTAATTTTACTAATTACCATTTGTGTGATTATGTGTTTTATTATTTAAATATTTGTTTACAGTATGGGTAAGAAAAGACTTTCAGATATTTACCATAAATTAAATACTTCACCAAAAGAAAAAGGAACGTCATCCTTAAAATACCCAACAGATACTGAGGAAGGGATATTTGTTCGAAAAGTACAATATGAAGAACCACTTTCTCCTAATAAAAGAAGTTTGATTATTAGGAAAAGTCAGGAGAAAATAAAGAAATCCCAATCAAAAGAAATGAGAGTTAATCAGGAAACCCAGAAACTAGACAATAACCCACCATGGGAAGATGAGTTAGATGAAAAATGGGCAGATCTCTATATGCTAGCCACTATAGCAGTAAATGCAAATCTTTAAAAAGACCCTAACTCAGTCCTAGCACCCATGTCACCTACAAGCCAGAAAAGTTACTCAGTAAATAAATAAGTTTACAATAAACCCTAGTATGTTTAAATTTTCAGTTGTCCTTTGTATTAAATTAGTCACATGGTATGCAATAATACTTGAAGGTTATCTGTAAAATTTTGTTATAAAATTTTAACTTAGTATTTTTTATGCATATATGCTAAACAGCATGAATGAGTTATCTGAAGCCCTTCAGAATCTCAATCTTTATCCGGTGAAAATAGAAGTTTCCAGAGACTTTACTGGTTACATACCCGATATAGAAGAACCTATTGAATTCAATGCTCCACCTCTGGAAAAACCAAAGTCTAAGAAAAAGAGAAGATTTGTAGGCTGGAGGAGTGTGCGTAGGAGGAAACCAGCAACTAGAAAGGTTCCCAAAATAGAAAATCCCATAGATAAAGGAAAAGGGATTGAGACTGAGGAAGGTTCTAGGCAAACAGAAATGGAAATTGGTGAAAGTTCAAGACAAGTCGAGGAGTTGCCATTTCAGGAGGAACTGGATCAAGTACTGGCAAGCTGTGATATTCTAAGGCCCATAAATAACAACCTCTACCCTTATCCTGCCGAAACTCAACTTCCAATAAACTTAGAACCGGCCATTCCAGACCCTCTGATCCATACTCAACCTTTAGGAGAAATGGACGAGTGGTGGACTAACGATTGGCTGTTTCAAAACCTTCTAAATAACCCTTATACGTTTTTCCCTCAGTTTGACCCAGAACCTATACCAAACCCACCAATGAGCAATGAAAATTTAGCTGAACTCCGCCATTTTGGCGAGGAGCTGATGGATGCTGGGAATAGGATCCGGGAGATAGGAGGACAAATCTCCTGGAAGTACGACGAGAGGGAACATCGCTTTTGAAATGCCAGCGGATTAGGGATAATGTGGTTGTGAAGTTATGATTGTATAATAAAATAATAATCAAAATAAAACGTGTAAAATAAAAATAAAAACTTTGTAACATAACAGTGTGTACGAATGCATAATATGATATATAAAAATGGAAGTTAAGAAATTGACAATTTTGGATATATTTGTATTGTGAAATGTGTATGATTGTTTTTGTGCATAATTGTTATTTATTCTGTACTAATAAATTATATATATTAATTATCAGATGGAAAACGCTAATGATGAACCAGTTAACGAGGTTAATCAATCTGAACAACACCAGGAGGATCACTTTATGACTAAGCAAGATATAGAAAATATTGTTGCTCAAGGAATAGCCAATGCTATTCCAGCAATCCTTGCTACTGCTCAAAAACCTGTTGAATCTCAACAAATTATCCCTAGTAAACGCACACAAGGCGACAATTTTAGTAATAGTATAAACGAAGGTGGCAATCATATTAATAACGATAATGATGGGTTGCAAGCTCCACGCCCTAAGAAAATGAAAGCTGCAACGACTGGTTGCACTTACAAAGAATTCCTTGCTTGTAAACCAGCTGAATTTGCAGGCAATGAAGGGGCAACTGCAGCATTGCGTTGGTTAGAAAAGGCCGAAGCAGTAATTATGATAAGTAAATGTGCTGAAGAAGACAAGGTTATGTGTGCGTCAAATCTTTTCAAAGAAGGGGCGTTAGAATGGTGGAATACAGTACTTCAAGCCAAAGGAAGAAAGGTTGCTTATGCCATGAATTGGGAGGGATTTAAGCAATTAATGGAAAGAAAATTTTGTCCTGAGTATGAAAAGGAACAAATGGCAAATAAGTTCCTGAACCATCGGATGATGGATGTAGACTGTCGAAGGTATACATCGACATTCTTCGAGTATGCAAGAGTAGTACCAACCCTGGCTTCGCCAGAACCAATACTTATTTCCCGTTATATTTGGGGATTAATTGGTGAAATTCGAGATATCGTCAAAGCTGCGAGACCCCGCACTATTGACGATGTTGTAGAATTAGCTAATACCCTAACTGACGGACTGGTACGTACAAGAGAGGAAACCCGGAAAAAGGAAGTAGCCCAAAAGCTTACCCAGGGATTCCGTATGGGTAACCGAAATAATTTCAAAAGAAAGGGAGCTGGGCAATCTTCCACTGGTCCATTTTGCAATTTTTGCAAAAGGAAGCATTTTGGAAGATGCAAGGGATCTTTCAATTTTTGCAAGATTCCAGGGCACCAAGAAGAAGACTGTAGGAAGAAGAAAGCAATAGTCTGCTACAACTGTGGAGAAGTAGGACATTTCAAACCATTATGCCCTAAATTGGTTAAACCCGCAGACAACAAAGCCTAGACGACCGACGGAGCTGCCAAGAAGAATGTTCGAGCATTCCAGTTAACTACTCAGGAAGCCGAGCTAATCCCTGACGTGATAGCTGGTACGTTCCTAGTTCACAATGTTTACGCAAAAGTATTATTTGACTCTGGTGCAAACCAAAGTTTTATCAATACTTCATTCTGCCAAGCTCTTAATTTTCCTTTGACCAACCTTAGTCAAATTTTTACAGTCGAAACGGCAGATGGGAATTCAGTTAAAATAGATAAGGTTTTGCAAAATGTAGAAATAGAACTTTCAGGTAATAAATTTTCTGCAAACCTGTTACCGATGAAATTAGCCGAATTTGATGTTGTATTAGGAATGGATTGGTTAGTAGCCAACCATGCTCGAATTCTTTGTGATAAGAATTCTATAGAAATTCATACACCCACAGGAGAATTAGTAGTGATTACAGGAGATAAGCCACAAAAGCCGCTAAAATTCATTTCAGTAATGAAAATGGCTAGTTATTCAAGGAAACAAGCAATGGTGTATATGATTTCAGTAATCATTAACACTAAAGATAAGAAACTTAAAGAAATTTCAGTAGTATCCGAATACCCAGATGTATTCCCAGAGGAACTACCGGGATTACCACCAAATAGGGAAGTCGAATTTAGAATTCATCTAATTCCTGGAACTACACCGATAGCCAAGGCACCCTATCGGTTAGCACCCACCGAAATGTTAGAATTGAAAAAGCAGTTAGATGAATTACTAAGCAAAGGATTCATACAACCTAGTTCATCCCCATGGGGAGCTCCAGTGTTGTTT
>JARYGA010018495.1:0-66390 GCA_030545235.1 Helianthus tuberosus | reverse complement strand
TTGGGAGCACATCAAACTGTACCTTGGTAGTATATCAAAATATATGAAGAAAACGTGATTTAGCATTCATTCAAACCTAAGTGTATCAAAGTACACCTTGGAGACTATAGAAATACCATAAAGGCAAATTCTGTTTGGTTAAAATTTGGTTTCTGACATTCCATAAAACAGGAATGGGGTGTCTAATCCTATAGCGCTATATCATACTACCAATCGGCTTGGTGAATGTATAAAGAAAGTACAATCTAACAATTAGTTTTAAAATCTTTGAAAATTTGTGTTTAAACCATATATATTTGTTCATTTCGTCAAAAGATAAGTACTAGCATGTATAATCATACAGTTGAAATCATGAAAATATCAAATAGGCACATATGTTTCACCCCAAAACATTTGAAAGCAGTAAAAGATGGGACTATGTACTCACTTGAGATTGCAAGTATCCTTGATTAAGTGTCCTAATGAAGCTCGGGAAATCAAGGAATCAAGTGGCCCCTAGTAATCGGATCGCTAATTAAACAATCGGCTCCTAAGTCAGAAGATTGGGTAGAATGAGGTCTCGTAAACCAAATGAGCGTTGGAACTCATGTGATATGGTTTAACGAAGTCTACATTATAAAACGGAACCGATTCCCGTTATGACCCATTAAGGTAGCTTACGCTACTTTAAAGCGTCGTTCGCGCAAACGCGCGTTCGAGACGTCTAACTAGTCCTATGACAAGTATTATATGCCTAAATATGTTTAATTATGTTGCATAATCAGTTAAGTGACAAAAGTTTAAGTTACATATGCTTAAAATCCAATTATGCATGAAAAGGGCATTTTGGTCATTTACCTAAGGCATATAAACTACCTATCATACAACTACTTAAACTATGTGACCATAAGGTATAACCTCGGAAGGTTATTCCCTATACAACTATGGTCACTAAACATGCTTGGTCGGATCCTAATGATCGACCAAACGTGTCAAGTTCGAAAGTATAAGCGGTGGTTTAGACCGCTTGACTTACGACTCTATAAAAGCACTAAACTAAAAGTGACGAGCTAAACATGTTAAAACATGTTTAACTAGGTTAGAAAAAAGGTTTAGATATCAAAACAAAGTGTTTTGATACCCTAGGATAGTTTGGTTACAAAATACGCATAAATACGCATTTTGGCCGAAACTATGACTCGTCACTATGCCTAGTCAACGTGGTAATCAGTAGGTATAGTCACACGGGACTATAACCATCGTGATTACGCTCACGTTGCAAAGTTTAAACGAACTTTGTGTTGACCAAAGACTTGTCAAAGCAAAAAGTCAAACACTGTTTGACTTTCATGCTTGAAAAGCGATAAAAGAACGAAAGAAGCTTACAAAGGGTCCAAGCTGGGGAGAACTTGATCTATAACACTCAGGTATGAAGCAAAGGCTTCAACTTAGAGCATTAATCAGAACAAGGGTGCAGAAAAATGAAAGAGGGCTTGGGTATATATAGTTTTCGGTAAACCGTTATGATTGTTTCTTGCTAAAGAGGGATCAATCTTGGCCATCCATGTGGGCTAATGGTTTTAATATACCATGGGACATGATAAACCATCAAAATTTAGCAGATGGTATCCCAAATCAATCTCTAAAACCATCAAAAACAAGCCCCAAGTCCAGATTCAATGTTTTTGTGCTAGCAGGCTGTCCTACCATGCGTAGACATGCCCTTCAGCTTACGCGGCCCGCCTGAACAACTTTGGCAGATTGACAGTTTTGGTCCCTACAGCCCAGAAACTTGTATTTTGATGCATTTTTGACACGTTTAAGCCCCGTTAACTTCATTTCAAGGCTCTAAAATGAATTTAAAGTATAGGGAACTTAAAATATGCTCAAAAACATCTCGGATGTCGGTTCGTTTGGTGGTACGGTTGCGTTATTCGGTTAATTACGACGGAAGTCGTAACGAACGCAAAAACGATCCAAATTAAGCGACGAATGGAATTTTATCATGCCAATCAATAAAATAAAATATTTTAATGATTACATAAATTTTTGGATGTCCGGATATATTCAGAACGTAAGAATTGCGCGAAAATGCAATCTTATGCACTTTTTGACGCTTTTAGTCCCTATTGATCAAATAAGTATATTTTAGCATACCGAACCCCTCAAAGCCTATTTCTAAGCTATGTAAAGGATATTTATGGTATGTTTAACTTATGATCAAGTTCCGAAATGTTCGTTACTATACAAATCGGTATAGTTTCGCAGTTTGACACAAATAGTCCCTACGATCGAACAAACTTCTTTTAGACACACCGAACCATCCAAAACTTATTTCTAAGTTATGTGAAGGTTATTTAAGGTATGTCAAGCCTATTTCACTATTCCGGAGTGTTTGTCGCATTAAACTGACTGCGTTTACACACCAGTTTGCGTTTAACTTTCTAGAATGCGATTTAAAGCTCGAAATCGAACAAAAATTGATATGTGCAAATGATATACATATTTATACAAATCCCAAGTATAAAACACAATATTTCATTGGTTTGGTATTTATTTGATGGTTGTAGTGACACAGGTGTCACAGTCTCCCCTTCTTTTGGAAATTTCGTCCCGAATTTTAATTTTAGAGGAAACCTATGAAGACAACCGTGGTTGTTTCGCTTTCGAATGAATCCTCCGTTTCCCAAGTAAAACTCTAGGTCACGTTTGGATTCTTAGTGAATTTTTTAATTGCCAAAATGTTGTCATTGTTGTAACAAAAGCATGGAGCTTTGAACAACGGATAGGAGAATGTTTCCTATGAATACTATTATAGGAAACTTGTGTGTGCTCGAAATCAGAGTCGGAGAATGCAAGATTAAAATAACAATGGTCAAGGTCCTGGACTTCTAGTAACTTAAATAACGCTACGCTAGCAATGTAATAAGGAACACTTATATATAGGAAGTACCAGTGGCGTATCCACCATGCCCTTTTTACTTTGTTCCCGTCTCGTTATTCTCATCACTATAGGTCTTAACACATGACAAAACTTGTTGTGGTTTCTGTGCACTGAATTCCATAATTATGTATGCATCCATAATTACGTAATTCCTTGCACAGCCCGCACATATTATTTTATAATGTGTAGGGAAAAATCAATCGGATAAACATGTAATGACTTGACTAGACCACCAGAGGATCTTTTTAACTAGATCAACGAACGATCTTTTTAACAAGATCAACACATGATCTCCTTAACTAGATCGTCGTATGATCTCTTTAAATAGACCTCCAAAAGGTCTTTTTAACTTTGAACCAAATAATCATTTTGAAACAGTACTTGGAATCCAAGGGTCTGACTATTTGCATAGATAGCCCCTTAAGGATTTAAGATAGTACTTTGAGTATCCTTCTGAGAATCTAACATATGAAAATACGGAAGATTCTATCAGGACTTAGATAGCGAGCTTTAGAATTACACATAAACACATAATCGTGTATTCGTTAATTTAGTTATTAGCTCATTCGTTAATTTGAATTAATGCATTTAAAGTACACCAGAAATCCAATCACGGACTTTAATTGGTACTTTAAATATCCCCAAGAATCTAACTATGAAGATAGGAAGATCTTATAAGGATACACAAATATAACATGGGTCCAGTTAAGGACTTATGAAAGTACCTTTAGATATCAAATCAAGGATTTGAAATGGTACTTCAAATATTTGTTTAAGAACTTGTAATTTGTACCTTGTACTTTGTTCCTTTAAAAGAAACGAGTACTTAGGATTTTAGGGGAGATCACAAGTGATCATAATATGAAAGAACCACATGAGTAGTTTGTTCTGCAAGGAACACGGTTCCTTGGTATCGGTATCGTAGGGGTATGTCACGCAGACACACAATCATAACAGTTTCGTAAAATAAAATTGGAACAACAATTTTATTTATATAACAACTGAATTGTTTCAAATGATAACAACAAAGGAAAATACAAGGTCTAATTGTTCACTGCTGAATTGCCGTTTGCGTTTGCCTCGTTTATGTTAAACATTCGTCCATGCGCTAGATTTGCGTTAACAAGTCTTGGGCAATTGTTTCGGTAGTGAGTAATATCACCATAATTATAGCACGATCCAGGTGGAAATGGTGCTTGAACAGCAGCAGGATTTGCAGCATTTTGGTTTTGGGTAGCATGACGGCATGTATTGACCAAATGTCCCAATCATTCATACTCCACAGTGGGTACATTTGTGACACGGTGGCGGATTCACATGATGACGGTTGCATTTGTTGCACAAGGGCGCACTAACAATATAGTTTTTCCTAGCACGAGGCTGTGCTGGCTGATTTGGTGCAACCTGATCATTCTGGGTAACTACTGCGAAGTTTTGTGAAGCCTTACGCTTCTTTGACTTCTTAGAGGACTCGGTCTGATTATCCTTTGGTTTTTCTTGTGCTGACTTCTCAGATGGTTTCTGGTCGCCTTTTCGGAATAGTTTACCCTTCCTGATCTGAGATTCAGTCTGGGTAGCAGATAGTTTGATGGTCTGTCTGATGGTAGTTGTCGCAACCCCCGATCCCTTATCTGTCCCGGGAACGGGCGAACGCGAACTCAGAAGTGGTGGTATCAGTTATTTAATCTCGCAGCGGAATTTACATCAGGACCGTAGTTAGGAAATGTTTATCAGAGTAAAACCACCATTTTTTATATTAACAATCACATGGGTAAAACCCAAGTTTCTTATTACAATACATTCATAGGGATAAACCCTATTTTATTGAATTTAAAACATCATCTTTTAGGTAACTTTTATAGCCACATTTTTCCCAAGCCTTCAGTGCTCTCCAGCTGGCTTTTTACTAATTGGCTGTCACATTTTGTTACCTGAAACATGTTTTAAAAATATTTGTCAGCGGGAAATACTGGTGAGTGAATCCCACTTTAATCAAGAAACATTTTATCAATTAAAACAGTATTGAGAGCGATCACATTGTTTATTTCTACACAATTACTCATTCAGTACTGTCAATCCTGACTTGTGGGTCATATTACTCATTGGCTAACTCGTTGTCCAATGGTAACATCCTGTCATCCCCGACTTACTACTCACAAGGTAGTAAATTTTGTATACAAAACCCCAACATACCGGTAGTAATTGAAGAACTACAAAGACTCAATCACCGCTTAATCACATTGTAAAACAATTAAGGTTTTGTAAAGTATTCCAAAAAGGTTAACAAAAAGAGGATAAACTCACATTGCTCTTTTAGACTTCGCGTAAGGGTTTCCTGGATATAATCTATAATTTATACAAATGTACATTGGTTAGTATCATAACCCTTTGAAAATATTAATGATACCCTCCCCGAGACGGTATTCCAATAACTACGTCAGGCAGAACCACGACAGTTATTACGGAACCCTAAATCAATCGGGCAGCGTAACTATTATGAAACCGGGGTTATAATACTTACAATGGAGCAGAACCTCACTAATTAGGGGTATAATACCCGACTATAATGCTTATAACTTCAGAAATTCGTTTAGAAAGAAAGATGTGAGCGACGGAAAGTGAAACCCGATGGCCTGCTTATATAGTTGCAAAACCTGACTCTCACGCGGCCCACGTAAAGGTAAGCTAAGGCTTACGGGGCCCGCGTCAACATATGGTCAACGCGTAGCTTAGCTGATTCGACAACTAGCTTATCCGGGTGTTGGTCCATGTGGCGGCCCAGGGCTGCGCCACATTTTAGGTCTCTAGCGGCCCGCGTCAACTAATGGGGGGTCTTACGCGGCCCGTATGAACTAAAGAAACTCAAAGGAATCCGGTATTCACCTTGATACCGCCCGCGTAAGTGTTTGGGGTGGGTCTACGCGGCCCACCTCAACTTAATTAAACTTGTTTTTAATTTATTTTATATGTTATAACATATTTCGTGCTCGATTTTCACATACGGGGTGTATTTAAAGACCTATAAGGGTATTTTAAAATATAATAGGGTTTCGGAAATATTATGAAAGATTTCGGTTTTACCAAGGGTTGTTACATTCTCCTTACCTTGTTTTAGAGCTCGTCCTCGAGATCTACTGAAATAAATGCGGATATTTCTTTTGCATTTCTGATTCAAGCTCCCATGTGTACTCAGGTCCTCTTTTGGAATCACATTTCACTTTGACTATAACTAGTCTCTTGTGCTTGAGATTCTTGACTTTCCTGTCTTCAATTTGTAGAGGTCTTTCTACAAATTTGAGTTGTTCATTTACCTCTATATCCTTGAGAGGTACTATTAGCGATTCATCAGCTAAACACTTTTTGAGATTAGATACATGAAACACATCATGTATTCCTGCCATTTCATCTGGCAGTTGTAGCTGATAGGCTACAGGTGCTATTCTTCTAATAATCTCAAAAGGTCCAATATACCTGGGACTTAGCTTTCCTCTCTTGATGAATCTTACCACTCCTTTCCAAGGAGAGACTTTCAATAATACTTTATCTCCCACTTGAAATTCCAATGGTTTGCGTCGGTTATCAGCATAACTCTTCTGTCTATCACGTGCTGCTTTCAGTCGTTCATTGACTTGAATAATCTTGTCAGTTGTTTCTTGCACTATCTCAGGTCCAGATAGTTGCTTTTCCCCAATTTCTGCCCAACAGACTGGGGTTCGACACTTCCGTCCATAAAGTGCTTCGAATGGTGCAGCATTGATACTTGTGTGATAACTATTATTATAAGAAAATTCTATTAAAGGTAAGTGATCGTCCCAATTACCTCCAAAGTCAATTACACAAGCTCTAAGCATGTCCTCCATTGTTTGAATTGTCCTTTCGCTTTGTCCGTCCGTTTGAGGATGATAAGCTGTGCTCAATTTTAACTTGGTTCCCATTGCCTTTTGGAAACTTAACCAAAAATGAGAGGTAAACAGGCTATCCCTATCAGAAACAATTGATAAAGGAATGCCATGTAAAGAAACAATTTCATTTACCTACAACTTAGCTAATTGTTCTATACTGAAAGTTTCTTTCATGGGTAGGAAATGAGCTGACTTGGTTAGCCTATCTACAATCACCCAGATTGTATCATTTCCTTTCCTTGTTTTGGGTAATTTAGTAACAAAATCCATTGTTATCAATTCCCATTTCCACACTGGCATTTCTAATTGTTGCAATAAACCTGAGGGCTTCTGGTGTTCAGCCTTAACTTGTGAATAGGTTAAACATTTAGAAATATAGGCTGCTATGTCTTTCTTTATTCCTATCCACCAGAAAATTTTCCTTAAATCCTAGTACATTTTATCACTTCCTGGATGCATTGTATATTTAGACTTATGGGCCTCTTCTAGTATACGATGACGTAGGTTTCCTAATTTAGGTATCCACATTCTTTTTTCATGGAATCTCTAAATTCCATCTGTTCCTTGTTCTAATTCTTTTAGCATACCTTTTAATTTTTCAGAATCGTCCTTAATTACTGATTCTTGTGCTTCTCTTATTTGATCATTTAAATCTACTTGCAGATTTAATTTAAGAGAACGTACCCTTTTTGGTTTTTCATGATACTTTCGACTTAAAGCATCTGCCACTACATTTGCTTTTCCTTCATGATACTGGATATCACAATCATAGTCACTAAGCATCTCCATCCAACGTCTTTGTCTCATATTCAATTCCTTTTGCTTGAAAATATACCTTAAACTCTTATGATCAGTGAATATGGTAAATTTACTACCATAAAGGTAATGTCTCCAAATTTTAAGAGCAAAAATTATAGCTCCTAATATTAAAAAAATCATGGGTTGAATAATTCTATTCATGATTCTTAAGTTGTCTAGATGCGTAAGCTATAACCTTTTGTCGTTGCATCAGTACACATCCATAACCTAATTTAGAAGCGTCGCAATAGACTACAAAGTCTTCAGCTCCTTCTAGTAATGCTAATATGGGTGTATGAGTTAATCTTTGCTTAAGAATTCTAAATGCTTCTTCTTGTTTTAATCCCCATTCAAACTTAACAGATTTACAAGTTAGCTTAGTTAAGGGAATGGCTATTCTAGAAAAATCTTGAATAAATCTTCTATAATAACCGGCCAATCCTAAGAAACTTCTAACCTTGGTTGGTGACTCAGGGGTTTTCCATTTAGTAATTGCCTCGATCTTTGTGGGATCTACATGAATTCCTTCATGATTGACTAGGTGTCCAAGAAATTGTACTTGTTCTAACCAAAATTCGCACTTAGAAAATTTAGCATAAAGTTTTTCCTTTCTTAATAAACTTAAAAGTGCGTGCAAATGCTTTGCATGATCTTCCTTATTCTTAGAGTAAATTAGAATATCATCTATAAATACAATTATGAATTTATCCAAATATGGCTTACATATTCAGTTCATCATGTCCATAAATGCAGCTGGGGCATTGGTTAAACCAAATGGCATGACAGTAAATTCATAATGACCATACCTTGTTCTGAATGCGGTTTTAGGAATGTCCTCTTCCTGTACCTTTAATTGATGATATCCTGACCTTAAATCGATTTTAGAGAAAAATCGAGCTTCTTGCAGTTGATCAAACAGATCATCGATTCTCGGTAATGGGTACCGATTCTTAATCGTGACTTTGTTTAATTCACGGTAGTCAATGCACATACGCATTGATCCGTCCTTCTTTTTAACAAACAGTATCGGCGCTCCCCATGGCGACGAACTTGGTTGTATAAATCCTTTCTCTAACAATTCGTCTAATTGTTTCTTTAATTCTTGAATTTCTACAGGTGCCAAATGATAAGGTGCTTTGGCAATCGGTGATGTTCCTGGTATTAAATGGATTCTGAATTCAACTTCCCTAACTGGAGGTTGTCCTAGTAATTCTTCTGGAAAGACATCTGAAAACTGAGATACTACTGGAATATCTTTTAAATCTTTTCCTTTAGTGTTAGTGATTATGGAAATCATATACACTATGGAACCTTTTCTTATATAGCTTGCAGTTTTTATCACAGAAATGAATTTAGTGGACCTAGAGGGTTTATCTCCTTTAATTGTGATCATTTTACCTTTTGGTGAATTTACTTGAATTGACTTTTGATCACATAATATACTGGCTTTATTGGCTATTAACCAATTCATTCCTAAAACAACATCAAATCCTGCCAGATTCATGGGATATAGGTTTGCTATAAATTTCTGATTTAAAATTTCTATTCTTGCTCCCTGCAAGATTTCAGAAATCCTAACAGTTTCTCCATTAGCGGTCTCTACTAGACATTCTTGTGGTAGTTTAGTTAATGACTGATTTAGAAATTTGCAAAATGATGTATTAATAAAACTTTGGTTTACACCAGAGTCAAATAATACTTTAGCAAAGACATCATTAACTAAAAACGTACCAGTGATGACATCTGGAATCATCTTGGCTTCCTCTGCAGTCAGAACAAATGCTCTAGCATTTTTGGTATTCTTGTTGTCTGTGGCTGGAGCTATTTTTGGGCAATTAAGCTTGATATGACCTTGTTCTCCGCATTTATAACATATCCGGATGTTAGCTTTCTTCCTGCAGTTTTCTTCCTTGTGTCCCGATATTTTGCAAAAGTTACAGTATATGGAGCATCTTCCTGAATGCTTTCTTTTGCAATGCCTACAGTAGGGTGCAGATGTAGAACCTACATTTCTCCCACGGTTAGAATTTCCAGAACGAAATTCTTGAGTCAAATTCTGGGTTAGGTTCCTCCTTTGATCCTCTTCTCGGGTACGGACTAATTCATCAGTCAAGGTATTGGCTAGTTCTACAGCTTCTTCTATGGTTTGAGGTCTAGCTGCCTTGACTACATGTCTAATTTCTCCAATTAATCCCCAGATATAACGAGAGATTAACACTGGTTCTGGTGAAGCAAGAGTTGGCACTATTCTGGCATATTCAAATAATATTTTAGTGTATCCCTTACTATCCACACCAGTCATCCTAAGGTTTAGGAATTTGTTTGCTATTTGTTCCTTTTCATTGGGTGGGCAGAATTTCCTTTCTACCTTGTTCTTAAATTCTTCTCATTCCATATTGTAAGTTCTATCAATTCCTCTTGATTGGAGGATAGTGTTCCACCATTCTAGTGCTGAATTCTTAAACAGATTAGAAGCAAACAATATTTTATCTTCTTCAGCACACTTACTTATCCTTAAGACTGCCTCAGTCTTCTCTATCCAGCGTAAGGTTGCAATGGCCCCTTCGTTGCCCGAGAATTCCATTGGTTTGCAAGACCAGAATTCTTTATAAGAACAACCATAAGGCATGGTTCTTCTTCTTTTGGGAATGGGCACTTGAAGTACAGGTCCATTGTTCACGCTGTGTTCCGGTTCAAGTGGTCGCTTACTACTATGTTTACTTTTATTATTCGCTTCTTGAATAGTTTGAATAATAAATGGCATGGCATCTATGATTCCTTGTGCCACTATATGCTGAACAGCACTATTATCCATTTGGTTTCCATTGTTATTGATGCTTGGATTCTCATTAACAACGTTAATGTTACTCTGGTTATCATTATTCAGATTTCCTTGATTTCCTTCATCGGCCATTTGAATTTTTAAACATTTACCCCATATTAATATCACAAGATAATAAGTAATATGGTTAATCACATGACACGCAATCTAGCTAAAAATGTCGATCATTGCGACTTGTACTCTATTTTCATATACTATGCGTCTCTTACATACTAGTACTAAAATAAAATTACAATACTAACAGAAACAGAATCATACTAATAGTAATATGCATCCGTACACACATATTTTTTTATTATATTATTATTATTATTCCGTTTCCTCCATCACATCACGGATATGGATTTATCCAAAAATCCATATTGCGTTCATCGTATTTCCATACGAGACGCTCTCCCACCTGACGCGTTCTCTCACTGCTTTCTAAAATCTCTTCCCCGAAAGTCCTAAGTTCTTGCACTTTTTCTGCACTCATTGGGGGTGCAGGTTCTCGGACTGGGTTTGGAATCTGGGGTGCAGGTTCCTGATATGGGGGTGAAAGTTCCTGAAATTGGTAAGGATCTTCCAAAATCTCCCTAATATAATCATTTTGGTAATAGGGATCTAAAGGGTCCATACCTGGGTAGGCTTCTATGTTCTGTATGGGTGGGTATTCCTGGATAGGGTAACGTTGCACAAAGTCCCTATTGTCGTCCCACCAGGGGTCGTAATTTGGGTCTAGGGGGTTTGGTGCAGGTACCCTAGGGATTTCTTCTGGGTTAAAGTCATGCATCTCCACTTGGTTTTTAGGATTTTCTATCTCCATGGGTTGTTCTGGGTTTTGTGGTTGTGGGGCTACTAGTTGTTCCAGACTTGGGTCAGTAGTTGTAGCTAGGATATGGAAATTAGCTAGGCTTCTATTAAGCATATCCTGTGTATGAGCATCTGTCTCTCGCTTAGCAGCCGCTAAAACTCTTTGCTACTGCAACTAGGCTTCCTTACTGAACCATCCTCGTTTCTTATTAGGAAATGGCTCCTCCGACTGAGCTCTAAAGGCAAATATTCTTTCTTCCTGATCAGCAGTATACCCAGAGAGGGCAGGCTGTGACGAGGTACCTTCACTCCTAGGTGAATCAGACAACTGACGATTCATTTCTGAGGGTCCTTGATCACTCATACTGTAAACTAATAGATAGTCAAATAACACATAACAAATAAATACAGTTATGCACATATTTCCATAATTTATTTCCTAACACAAAATTTAGAATTTAAGTGTCAGCAGAACACTTCTTTGGCTCAGACCAGTGGCTAGGCTCTGATACCACCTCCTGTCGCAACCCCCGATCCCTTATCTGTCCCGGGAACGGGCGGACGCGAACTCAGAAGTGGTGGTATCAGTTATTTAATCTCGCAACGGAATTTACATCATGACCGTAGTTAGGAAATGTTTATCAGAGTAAAACCACCATTTTTGATATTAACAATCACATGGGTAAAACCCAAGTTTCTTATTACAATACATTCATAGGGATAAACCCTATTTTATTGAATTTAAAACATCATCTTTTAGGTAACTTTTATAGCCACATTTTTCCCAAGCCTTCAGTGCTCTCTAGTTGGCTTTTTACTAATTGGCTGTCACATTTTGTTACCTGAAACATGTTTTAAAAATATTTGTCAGCGGGAAATACTGGTGAGTGAATCCCACTTTAATCAAGAAACATTTTATCAATTAAAACAGTATTGAGAGCGATCACATTGTTTATTTCTACACAATTACTCATTCAGTACTGTCAATCCTGACTAGTGGGTCATATTACTCATTGGCTAACTCGTTGTCCAATGGTAACGTCCTGTTATCCCCGACTTACTACTCACAAGGTAGTAAATTCTGTATACAAAACCCCAACATACCGGCAGTAATTGAAGAACTACAAAGACTCAATCACCGCTTAATCACATTGTAAAACAATTAAGGTTTTGTAAAGTATTCCAAAAAGGTTAACAACAAGAGGATAAACTCACATTGCTACCTTAGACTTCGCGTAAGGGTTTCCTGGATATAATCTATAATTTATACAAGTGTACATTGGTTAGTATCATAACCCTTTGAAAATATTAATGATACCCTCCCCGAGACGGTATTCCAATAACTACGTCGGGCAGAACCACGACAGTTATTACGAAACCCTAAATCAATCGGGCAGCGTAACTATTATGAAACCGGGGTTATAATACTTACAATGGAGCAGAACCTCGCTAATTAGGGGTATAATACCCGACTATAATGCTTATAACTTCATAAATTCGTTTAGAAAGAAAGATTTGAGCAACGGAAAGTGAAACCCGATGGCCTGCTTATATAGTTGCAAAACCTGACTCTCACGCGGCCCGCGTAAAGGTAAGCTAAGGCTTACGCGGCCCGCGTCAACATATGGTCAACGTGTAGCTTAGCTGATTCTACAACTAGCTTATCCGGGTGTTGGGCCACTTGGCGGCCGAGGGCTGCGCCACATTTTAGGTCTCTAGCGGCCCGCGTCAACTAATGGGGGGTCTTAAGCGGCCCGTATGAACTAAAGAAACTCAAAGGAATCCGGTATTCACCTTGATACCGCCCGCATAAGAGTTTGGGGTGGGTCTACGCGGCCCGCCTCAACTTAATTAAACTTGTTTTTAATTTATTTTATATGTTATAACATATTTCGGGCTCGGTTTTCACATGCGGGGTGTATTTAAAGACCTATAAGGGTATTTTAAAATATAATAGGGTGTCGGAAATATTATGAAAGATGTCGGTTTTACCGAGGGTTGTTACAGTAGTAGGGTTGCTACCAGTAACGATATCCTGAACCAGGTCAGGGAGACCATCAATGTAGTTTTCGATTGCCTTCTTCAAAGGCGTAACCATGGTAGGACATAACAGGCTTAACTCCTCATAACGATCAGTGTAGGCTCGATGTTCACCGATGTCTTGCTTAAGATCGTCAAATTCCCATTCCAAAGCCCTGAGCTCATGACGAGGACAAAATTCCTTCATCATTAGAGCCCGAAGCTCTTCCCAGGTTTGTGCCATTGCCACATCGGCACCCCTATCACGCATCACACCGTTCCACCATGTAGGAGCACGCTTCTCGAACGCACTGGATGCAAACTCAACCTTGCGCTCATTCGGACATTGCACATGTCTGAATGTGCTCTCCAAACTTTCGAACCATTGGAGGAGCACGGTTGCTCCTTGAGACCCAGAAAACTTCAAAGGTTTAGCAGAATTGAAGGTTTTGAAACTACACTGAGCATTGTTGTTGTTATTGTTGTTGTATAACTGATGGATCTGGGTTACTATGTTCGGAAGTACTTCAGCCATTTGCTGAGAGACAAGGGTTGCGACTTCTTCGTTGGTTAGAGGTTGTGCATCTCGTCGAGGAGGCATTGTCTAAAAGGATCAAGGGAACATGAGAAACGAGTGAGGTCGACAATTGGAAAAAATAAAAGAGGTATTGAAAACATCGACAAACACAAGGAAGGTGATCATTCGTTCGTTACCTCGAACAAACAAACGACACGCAGTGACTAATCAAAGTAAATGGGTCAATATAATGTATCGCGAAGACATGCTTTAGCCTATAATTGGACACTCACCCCAATAGTTTCCAGGTAAGAGTGACTGGTCCGATACTGTGGATTTGTACGAACACTCTAGCCTTAGACAGAAAACTCAGAGTACAGGCATCCACCCTTCCAGATTGCACGTGTTCACATTATAAGACCCAAACTTTGACGAGATTTCGAAAACTCCAAAGGCTTAAAAGCCTAAAAACAAATCATCTAAGGATAGATGACTTCTTGTGATGTTTCGAAAAAATTTGACTCTAGAGAATGAATTGTGTTTTGTTTTTGTTAATCACCTAAGGATAGGTGAAGTGTATTGTTTTAAGACTAAACACAAGATAACTTGTGTTAGGGTCCTAGGAAGGTTATAGTCTAGGTCAAAGCATTACTAATAACCTAATTCCCTATAACCATTGGCTCTTATACCAACTTTTCTGTTACACCCCGACCAGGTAAAACAACAAATCATGGCGGAAACGTCGGGGAGTGACGTAACAGAATCATTGTTTCACAACCATGGATTAGAATTGTTTCGTTTTATTAAATTATTGAACTCGTTGATTTATTACAATTCAGATAAATACAAATATTGTCTTTCGAGTTTTAAAGTCACTAAGGCACGAGTCCATCCTATGTATAGCATGCATCAACAATCATCACATAGCAGCACCTGAAACATATGTGAAAATAGGTACGTCAGCATAAAAATGCCTGTGAGTAACATAAGTTTTGTCGATTTAGATTCATGGCTTTAGTTAACATAAGAAAAAGGTTTTATGTTTTACAAAAATAACCATGAATCCTTGTAAAAGTTTTGTTTCTAAAAATGCATTGTTTTGATAAAAGATTTGTAGTATATAAAATATACTTTGGTTTGGAAATAGTTAAACGTATAGTATATCAAAATATACTTTTGTTACTGAAATAATAGATTTGGTAGTATATCACCAATATACTTTGGTTTTGTAAATAGCATTTCAAACTATGCTTTGGTTTTGAGAATAACATATCAACTATGCTTTGGTTTTGAAAATAACATATCAACTATGCTTTGGTTTTGAAAATAACATATCAACTATGTTTTGGTTTTGATAATAACATATCAACTGTGTTTTGGTTTTGATAATAGCATATCAACTATGCTTTGGTAAATAACAAAGTCAGTAGTATATTAATACATATGTTGGATATTGTACATAGTATATCAAAAATATACTTTGGATAATATCACATTTGGGAGCACATCAAACTGTACCTTGGTAGTATATCAAAATATACAAAGAAAACGTGATTTAGCATTCATTCAAACCTTAGTGTATCAAAGTACACCCTGGAGACTATAGAAATACCACAAAGGCAATTTCTATTTGGTTAAAATTTGTTTTCTGACATTCCATACAACAGGAATGGGGTGTCGAATCCTATAGCGCTATATCATACTACCAATCGGCTTGGTGAATGTATAAAGAAAGTACAATCCAACAGTTAGTTTCAAAATCTTTGAAAATTTGTGTTTAAACCATAGATATTTGTTCATTTCGTCAAAAGATAAGTACTAGCATGTATAATCATACAGTTGAAATCATGAAAATATCAAATAGGCACATATGTTTCACCCCAAAACATTTGAAAGCAGTAAAAGAGGGGACTATGTAATCACTTCAGATTGCAAGTATCCTTGATTAAGTGTCCTAACGAAGCTCGGGAAATCAAGGAATCAAGTGGCACCTAGTAATCGGATCGCTAATTAAACAATCGGCTCCTAAGTCGGAAGATTGGGTAGAATGAGGTCTCGTAAACCAAATGAGCATTGGAACTCATGTGATATGGTTTAACGAAGTCTACATTCTAAAACGGAACCTATCCTAAGTGCTTACGACCCGTTATGACCCATTAAGGTAGCTTACGCTACTTTAACGCGTCGTTCGCGCAAACGCGCGTTCGAGACGTCTAACTAGTCCTATGACAAGTATTATATGCCTAAATATGTTTAATTATGTTGCATAATCAGTTAAGTGACAAAAGTTTAAGTTACATATGCTTCAATCCAATTATGCATGAAAAGGGCATTTTGGTCATTTACCTAAGGCATATAAACTACCTATCATACAACTACTTAAACTATGTGACCATAAGGTATAACCTTGGAAGGTTATTCCTTATACAACTATGATCACTAAACATGCTTGCTCGGATCCTAATGGTCGACCAAACAAGTCGAGTTTGAAAGTCTAAGCGGTGGTTTAGACCGCTTGACTTACGACTCTATACAAGCACTAAACTAAAAGTGACGAGCTAAACATGTTAAAACATGTTTAACTAGGTTAGAAAACAGGTTTAGATATGAAAACAAAGTGTTTTGATACCCTAGGATAGTTTGGTTACAAAATACACATAAATACGCATTTTGACCGAAACTATGACTCGTCACTATGCCTAGTCAACGTGGTAATCAGTAGGTATAGTCACACGGGACTATAACCATCGTGATTATGCTCACGTTGCAAAGTTCAAACGAACTTTGTGTTGACCAAAGACTGGTCAAAGCAGAAGGTCAAACACTGTTTGACTTTCACGCTTGAAAAGCGATAAAAGAACGAAAGAAGCTTACAAAGGGTCCAAGCTAGGGAGAACTTGATCTATAACACTCAGGTATGACGCAAAGGCTTCAACTTAGAGCATTAATCAGATCAAGGGTGCAGAAAAATGAAAGAGGGCTTAGGTATATATAGTTTTCGGTAAAGCGTTAGGATCGTTTCTTGCTAAAGAGGGATCAATCTTGGCCATCCATGTGGGCTAATGGTTTTAATATACCATGGGACATGATAAACCATCAAAATTCAGCAGAGGGTATCCAAAATCAATGTCTAAAACCATCAAAAACAAGCCCCGAGTCCAGATTCAATGTTCTTGTGCTAGCAGGCTGTCATGCCCCGCATAGACATGCCCTTCAGCTTACGCGGCCCGCCTGAACAACTTTGGCAGATTGACAGTTTTGGTCCCTACAGCCCAGAAACTTGTATTTTGATGCATTTTTGACACGTTTAAGCCTCGTTAACCTCATTTCAAGGCTCTAAAATGAAGTTAAAGTATAGGGAACTTAAAATATGCTCAAAAAATATCGGATGTCGGTTAGTTTGGTCGTACGGTTGCGTTATTCGGTTAATTACGACGGAAGTCGTAACGAACGCAAAAACGATCCAAATTAAGCGACGAATGGAATTTTATCATGCCAATCACTAAAATAAAATATTTTAATGATTACATAAATTTTTGGATGTTCGGATATATTCAGAACGTAAGAATTGCGCGAAAATGCAAACTTATGCACTTTTTGACGCTTTTAGTCCCTATTGATCAAATAAGTTTATTTTAGCATACTGAACCCCTCAAAGCCTATTTCTAAGCTATGTAAAGGATATTTATGGTATGTTTAACTTATGATCAAGTTCCGGAATGTTCATTACTATACAAATCGGTATAGTTTCGCAGTTTGACACAAATAGTCCCTGCGATCGAACAAACTTGTTTTAGACACACCGAACCATCCAAAACTTATTTCTAAGTTATGTGAAGGTTATTTAAGGTATGTCAAGCCTATTTCACTATTCTGGAGTGTTTGTCATGTTAAACTGACTGTGTTTACGTACCAGTTTGCATATAACTTTCCAGAATGCGATTTAAAGCTCGAAATCGAACAAGAATTGATATGTGCAAATGATATACATATTTATACAAATCCCAAGTATGAAACACAATATTTCATTGGTTTGGTATTTGTTTGATGGTTGTAGTGACTCAGGTGTCAAAACAGCCAAGTGTATAATGGAAAGTCTAGACACCTAGGTGTTAGACATAGCATGATTAGAGAATTAATCCTGAATGGAGTGATATCTGTTGACTTTTTAAGATCTGAGTATAATATGGCTGATAATCTAACTAAAGGGTTAGGAAGAGATCTCGTGAACAAATCAGCCAAAGGTATGGGTTTAAAGTCCATACTTTAATATTCAATACCAAGACACCCAATTCCCATCTAATACAACGTTAGATGCTGAATTCAATGTGGAAAGCTTGTCATAAAGATATTGGAACACTACATTAGAATCATCCTAAGTTTTGTGTTAAGACTGCAAGATAAAGTAGGCTGAAGTATAACTTCTTAATAGTTCTTTGATAAATTGCATTTGCAGGTGCAAGAATAAAGAAACTACCTATAAGAGTATGAAGTTTAGCCGCTTCAAGAAGCTTGGACTTGGCTTTGATATCCTCTTTGAAGGATTGGACATAGGCTAGTAAATAATAGTGTCATGTAAGAACATATGGGTTGTAAACTTATGTGTATTTTTCCTTCAAGTATTCAAATGGATAGCAAGGTTCAATCTACAGAGACACCCCGATATTCGAATATTTGGATCGTGTAATTTACTAAGATGAAAATTCAATCATCAGGACATTTTCATTTATGCATGAGTTTGAGATTTTGAGAATTGAGTTGAGTTAATCATGGATATCACTAAAATGGGGGAGGAATGTTGGTAATTTTAGTGATTATCAACATTTGTAGTGGTATTGGATTAACTCTTTGAATAGGCATTCTCGTTATATATTAATCAAGGTAGGTGATGCAGGAATGGCGGACTTAGTTGTTATAACGGGCTAGTGTGTTATCGGTTCTGGGCTAAATACCTTTACCTTTATTAAATGAGATTAATTAACTAATTGTGTATAGTTAAATTGTTTTATGGAATTAATTTATTAATAAAGGGAATACTTACACTACATGAAAATTGCCATGCGGGACTTTGGGCTTTTGCTAGTAAAGTCACAATGATGGGCACCATTTATTTGCAATGATAATCTTGTCATTTAATTTTGAGAGTTATCTACTCAATTTAATAAATGACGGTTGTTTTGAAGATAACCGATCCGCAAATTACGGGATGAGAGAAGGTTTTGAAAAACTGATGACACATACATGATTTTCTATTCGCAAGTTTGATAGACGGTATTTTTTATTATTCTCAAAATTACAATCCTGTTCTTCTTACGAATTGAGTTTAATCCGTTCGAACTTTTGAGTATACCGATCAAATAGTTCATTCTGATAGTTCTCATACGACTTTCTTTCTTTTGCATAATAACTAACAAAAAAACAATAAATGAGGGTTAGTCTTCCCGGCATCAAGTCTCTGCCGATCGTTCCTAGGGTTTAAGTGGCGAAGACAAAACGATTGTTTTTACGACGGAGCAAAGGTCGGCTTTCTCATCCCCAATGGCTGCTCCGTCGCTGACTGTGGAGGAAGGGATTATTGGGTTTTTGCTGCCGTCTGTTGCAAGGGCTTCGGTGTTGTTGAAGACCGATTTGAAGATGAAAGGTAGTGGATTTTGGGTGATTAAAGTGTGCAGGGGTGTGGATTTTAGGGTTTGGTAGAATAGAAAAGATGAAGATCTGAGAAGAAAGGTAGGTTTGAATTATTAATTAATAAAAGTTATATTTCTTTTAAGGGGTTTGGTAGAACAGAGAAGATGAAGATCTGAGAAGAAAGGTAGGTTTGAATTATTAATTAACAAAAGTTATATTTCTTTTAAAGTTTTAATTTGTTTTGTATTAATGGCATTTTGGTCATTTCACATCCACTTAATACCAAAAACTAACCTCCATCCGTGCCAGGGACTATCCGGGAACGAAATTGCAAAAGTTGGGGATTATAGCTGTAATTTTAGAAAGTTAGGGACTAAAGGTGAAAAATAGACAAACCACAGGGACTATCCGAGCATTTTTCTCTTTAATATAAGTAACTCAATCACAAATATATAAGGAACCATTGAAAGTGCTTTGAAGTTTTTTAGTATTCACGCAATGAACTTGATATATTTTTTCAAAGTTAAAGGTCACTAAGAGTATTCGGGACAAAGCAAACCAGGAGCTTACTCACTGCGACACAAATAAATAAGTTCTACCGACGGATCTTTTTGACAAAGTTTTGGTAACCATCACATAATGGAAGATAACATTTATTTCCGCTCCGTAGCCTTAGTCTTTTCAGAGGTTTGTCGGTGTGGGGGCCCATTTACGACACACTATCTTTTTTTTAACAGAAAAAAATACTTCATTAATCATCACCAAAAATTGTTACAGACTGAAAGATACCAGTGAGACATTAGTATACAAGCAGTCATCACCACTATTCCTCACCCATATATTACATTCAAAACAGAAGAAAAAGATTACCGAGCCTAAAACCACCCACTCACACCCACAAATTTTTATATATCCTATATATTGAAATTCACCCACTTCTCCCAATCGACTTACACTCCCTTCGATCTATGTTTAACCCATATGAACGCCAAAGATTGTATTTCCCCAAATATTCCATTCCCCGAAAATCTTTTGCCATTGAAAATCACATCGTTCCGAGCTTTCCATACAACCCAGCATGTCGTCAGTACAACCGTTTGTACCAGTCTCTTGTTTTGTTCCAGCCCATTGACATTTATATACATCTGAATGAGATCTCGAAAATTAAACGCATAAATCGGTGGGATTTTCATCCATATATTGATCCTTTGCCATGTTAAAGTCGCCACGATGCACTCCGTAAATATATGATTTGCATCTTCCTCTCTATCGCCGCACAAACGACACATACTTGAACCGTGTAGCAAGTTCCTCTTTTGTAAGTTCTTCAGTGTAGCAAGATGATCCTGTTCAGCCCTCCACGCGAAGATAATAATCTTCTTCGGTACCCATTTAACACGTTCATATGGAAAAAACGGGGTCGCCTGTTTGCTGAAAGCCTCCCGACATGATACAACTGAGAAGACTCCACCTGAGTCAAGAGACCACACCCACTTGTCTTGTCCATCCAGCCTTGACAAACCATCGACCACTTGTTGTAATTTCATCCATTCCTCTTGTTCTCTAGAGCCCCGTATCTCTCGCTTCCAATCCCAATTCCTTTATCGCATTTGAGCTGTTGCATTTTTTGTATTTTCTAGATTGAAAAGTGCCAGAAAACGGTCCATTAACGGACTATCTTCATGCCACCAATCAATCCAAAATCTGACCTCATCACCCCTCCCAATGTTTCCTTTGATTAACAAGATAACATTTACATTTTGTTTCAACAATTCCTTACCCATTTTGTTAATTCCATTCCATACCCCCGTTATACCTTCTTTAATTGGTAAATATGACCGTAACCGTTCTTGATAATGTATGGCATCAATTACCTTTCTCCACAACCCTTTTTTTTCATTTTTATACCTCCACCACCATTTTAGTAATAAGCTTACGTTCATGTCCCTTAATGATCCCAGACTGAGTCCATCCTTATCAATCGGCCCGTTACCCTTTCCCAACAAACCCAGTTCATTTTTTCTTTATCCTCATTCCCCCCCCCCCCCCCCTAAAAAATATATCTTCTCCTTAAAGCCTCTAAGGTATTTAAAACACCTCTAGGAGTTATATAAAGAAAAGAAGCATAATGGCAGGCTATACAAGACAGATTTTAGTAAAGTTACCCCCCCCCCCCCCCCAAGGATAACATTTTAGTTTTCCACTTCGAGAGTCTAGACTTTAGACACTCAACTACCCATTTCCAGTGCTCCGACTAAAAGACCCAAATATATACATGAAAATTCCCCCACTTTACAGTTTATAATGTTAGCCACATTTTGTACCGCCCTATTCCCAACCCCAATACCAAAAAGTTCTGATTTTTGGTAACTCAATTTCATGCCAGATGTTAAGTAAAAATTTATCATTAAAAAACATCGAAGTCCATATATAGCTACCAGAATTGGTAACCAAAAGATGCGTCAGTTGATTTATTCTATATTTCTCTCTTCAAGATCTCAAAACCTGCCATTTTTAAGCATCCATTGGAATGAAATGCACGATTTAAATTTTTTATTTGGATTAGGTTTTGTAACTAAGAGTGCCTGGTATGGGGGCCGGCCCTGCCCCAGCGAGCCCTGGCGCCGCCCCAGCGAGCCCTGGCGCCGCCCCAGCGAGCCCTGGCGCCGCCCCAGCGAGCCCTGGCGCCGCACCCGCACCCCCACACCGCCCCCTGCCCCGTCCCGTCTTCTCCGTCGGCCCAATGACGCATGCGACGGGCCACCTTTTTGAATTTGTGCCGTTGAATAACGGCTAGATTTAAAAAAAAAAAAAAAAGAAGAAGATTTTTTCACTTTAAATAAACACCCCACCTCAACCTTTTTTATAATTAACTCTATCTTAAATCTCCCAACTACTCCCTTCTCTCATCCATTTTTATAAAAAAAACTCTATCTTTTTATAAAATCATGAATCCGTTCAACCCAAACAATCCCAACCCGAACCCGAATCAAGCTAACTTTTTTTCGACGCCCGCTTACACTCCGACTATCGATCCTTCATGGGTGTCTCCGTAATTTACCTTTTCGGGTTTCCAACAATCACCCAACGCGTTCAAACAAATGTCTCAACTCCAACAAATGCAACATTACCAAGCTCTCCCACAAATGATTCTACGCAACTCGTTTGAATCTCAAGCGCAATTCCAATCGCAACCGCCAACATCCTCGGTTCCACTTGACGATGATGAAGAAGTCGTCCCAAATCGCCACCTCAAAATCTCAAGCGCAAAAAAAACAGGGGGAAGGTGGTTGAAATCGTAGTCGAAACCAAAGGTGGTTCGAAACCAAAGGCGAGACCTTGGACAAAATTAGAGGAGGAGGCGCTAGCAATTGCGTGGGTTAAGTCCTCAACTTGTCCGATTGTCGGTATGAACCAAAGTTTATTTTTTTAATTTAAATTTAAAAAGATTTATTTTTTATTTTACTAAGGAATTTTTTTTTAAATTTAGGGAACAATCAAACGGGTACCGGTTTTTGGAAGGCGATAACGGATAAATTTAACTCGCTTATGGAGCAAGGCCCGATGCGTGATATCGATTCCGTCTCTGGCAAGTGGTGTAAAATGAGCAAAACCATCAACACCTTTAGCGGTATTTATAACCAATTTTATACTAATCCTCCTAGTGGGAGTAACGAGTAGGACATTCTCAACCTTGCTTTGGCTAAATGGGACTCTAAGAATACAACTACTTTCCAACACCTCCGAGCATGGAACGTTTTAAAGAAAGAAAACAAATGGAAGCCTATTCAAAACGAGGTCGCAACCGCCAAACGGAGTAAAACTTCCGAGTCCGGAAGTTATAGTGCGGGAGGCTCCACCGCTCGTTGTCACATCGACATAAACGACAACCCGGAATTTGACGAGGAGGTGTTTGCCGTTCACGAGTCGGAACGTCCCCCCGGAAGGGACAAAGCAAAAAAAGAGGCGGCCGGAAAGAGAAAAGCGGGCGGCTCGACCCAAACGTCTTCCGGGGCGGGCTCGAAAATGGAGGAGTTGATATCCGAATTCCATTCGTTCAAAGAGCTCACGGCGGAAAAATATAGTTATAAGAAAAACTTGTCGGCCAACCATGCTCGAGCGGAGGATTTTAGGATTATGAGGTTGGATCTCGACTCGGTTCCGGAGGATGAACGCGAGGTTTACCGGATGATGAAAGAGGAAGTGAAGAAAAAATGAACGTCGTAGGTTGTTTCGTATTTTTTTAGTCGTATCGGTTTTTATTTTTTTAGCTTTTATGTTTTCCTTTTCTAGGATTTGTAATTTTATTTTTTAGGATATGTAATTTTTCTTTATGTAATGGATTTAATTATGTTGTTTTATGTTTTAATTTTATTAAATTTTTAAGGTGTTTTTAACAAGTTAACCAAAAAAAGTTAAAAAAATTAAAAACAATTGGTGTGGGGTAGGCCCATCCTCCACCCTCTTCATTTTGCTAGGAGGGCCATCCCTTGGAGGATGGTGATGTGGCGTCTTACGTGGCGGCCCATCCTCATGGGGATGACCCTCCCCATACCCTTTAGCCTAAGGGGTTTTTTTTCAACGGCATACCCATCTGTTGTTCAAGGTGGGCGGGCTCACCCCTGAAAAAAAATAGTGCTAAATTTCTGGTAAAATCCTGACCGCACCCCTTGAGAATTTTCGTCCGCATCCTTTGGAAATTTTTGACCGCTCCCCTTAAGAAAAAATCCTATGAATTTATAAAAAAAAATTTATGTAAACACTGTTTTTTTTATAATACAACCTAATTAACTTTCCACTTAACTAATTAATTTTCACTTAACCCAATTAACTTTCTCTTAACCTTTAGCCTAATAAACACTTCATAACCCAAGCCCAACCCAATCTAATTTGAACTAAAATATAATAACCTAACCCACCGCCCTTTCCCCCTTTCTCGTCCCGCTCTTTGTTTTGAGATCCCAGATTCACGAAAACAGCATCTTCGTCACTCTTTCCGGGTATGGTTCGATTATTTTGTTGCTTTCTTTTTTTATTTAGATTTTTAGAAGAAATAAAATTCTTTAAAAGTTTGAAATTTAGTTGTTTTGTTGTTTTCTGAAACTTTAGTTAGCTGATTTTGTTGTTTTAGTTAAAGTTTAATGTGTTTTAATGATTAGTTACAAGAAATTAATAATTAAAACTAGGGCTTGATTTTAAAGTTGAAAATTATGAAGTTTGGTGATGATTGTTTAAGTGTTTAGTGTTGAAAATTAGTTGTATATGTTATATAGAGAAAGAGTTGCTTAAAAAAGTAGCTCTAGATGTTTTGGATAGATTTAAAAAATAAAAACCCGTAGGGCGACATTTTAAATATATGTTTGTAACGACGTTTGACGTGTTTTTGATGATTATATAAATTTTAGCTTGGTATTCTTTTGTTTTACTTGACCCAACCCGATCCGACTCGATATGAACCGATTTTTTTATATACCTAGGGACCTAAAATCTTTAAAAATATTCCCCCTCTGATTTTTTTTACATAAGGGATGTTACATATATCATAAGGGCCCCAACCTTTTTCCTATATATCATATCCTGCTAAGGATTTCTCTAAGACCACCCGTAGTGGTTGTCCTTTGGGGCGTTTTTTTGTGCTCAATCACACCCAATCTCGCCCACATGCCACTACGCATGGGCGTGTTTGGCATATTTTTTGTTTAGGCGTGTTTTTAATCACGCTCATGGGGCAATTGTTTGGCCAATCATTTTTTAGCTTCCTTTTTTTTAGCCAATAGGTTTTTCGGTTGGTTTTTTTATTTATAATTAATTCTCTACACCCTTTTAACATAAAGCTCACATCCCCACTACACCTATTTTAGAAAAACGCCCAATAATGCCCCTTGCTGACTGGGCTGACACATGACGCAAAACACCCAAAGGTGGATCTTGCCCACTACGCATGGTCTAACGATTTGTCTAACTATCATATTACTTTTTCCAATCGTTATGATTTTTTTTATGAGTAGGAAATCCTGTGGACAGTGCAATTATTTCACGCAAATTAAGATATCTACCGATTCATCTTTTTCAAAGGGGAAATCTTTAAAATAACCTTTGATCAACGTTTTTTTCAAAAATAGCCATGTGAACCCTCACAAGAAGCCGTTTCAAGCAACTGAAACGGCTTAAAAAATTCCTTTCAAGTCAACCAACCCATGATTGCCACGTGTCTAGTTGAGATATTTTTATTGTTTTCTTAGCCGAGCCTTTTCAACATGGCTTCAGCCTTTTCAGTGTAGCGGCTTGAGATCTTTCAACACGGCTTGGCTTGGCTTGAGATCTTTCAACACGGCTTGAGAATTTTCAACACGGCTTGAGATCCTTCAACATAGTTTAAATATAAACGAATAATTAAAAATATAAACGAATAATTAAAAAAATCTCAATTAAATGTGAGAACTTGAAAATCTAAATTAAAAAAATCTGAAAGTTTTAACTTGAAAATAATAAATATTTAACTTGAAAATAAAAAATTACTTGGTTAGAACTATATGTATTACACGGGTTAAATAAATGTAATTTTTATATTAAATAATAAAAATATAACTTTAAAAACCTCGTGTATTGTACGAGTTGAATATGTGTATTACACGGGTACAATACACGAGTTTTTTAAAGATTTTACTTTTTTACAATACACGAGTTTTTTAATGATATTACATTTTTATCATTTAGTATACAAAATTACATTTATTTAACCCGTGTAATACACATAGTTTTAAAGGTATAACTTTTTTAATTATTTGGTATATACAATTACATTTATTCAACTTGTACAATACACTAGATTCTTAAGTATATAACTTTTTTATTACTAAATATATAAAATTACATTTATTCAACATGTGTAATACACAAGGTTTTTAAAGTTATATTTTTTTATTATTTAGTATAAAAATTACATTTATTTAAAACGTGTAATACACGGGGTTCTAACCTAGTAATTTTTTTTTCAAGTTAAAACTTTCAGATTTTTTTAATTGAGATTTTCAAGTTCTCACATTTAGTAGAGATTTTTTTTTTAATTATCCGTTGATATTTAAACTATGTTGAAAGATCTCAAGTCGTGTTAAAAGTTCTCGAGCCTTGTTGAAAGATCTTATGCCAAACCAAGCAGCTACACTTAAAGATCTCAAGCCGTGTTGAAAGATCTCAAGCCATGTTAAAAGATCTCAAGTCAATCCAAGACGTGTTGATGAAACACAGGATAACACTAAGGTTAACCAGTGGGATTGTCTCTTCTGTGGGTTCAATCTCCTTCTCCGCTCGTCGAATGGCTATGGTCCTGCAAAACAGCAACACCGTTAGCTCGTTAAGAGGGGAATGTGGGGGTTTCCCTCTTAACCAGGCTCCGGCGTGAGAATAAGTACTGTTCTGAGGAATTAAACAGTGTGTGTTGAGTGTGAGAGTATGGAGAGTAGAATGAATTTAACCTGAATGATGAAGGGTCCTATTTATAGCCGGAGGGTGAAGGAGGGAGGAGCAACCTTGCCAGCTGCTATAGGGCGCCAGCTGTCCGACCAAGGGGAATATCCTCTTGGTCTCCTCTGCCGTGGTCAGGGTGGTGGTACACGTGGCGCGCCTATATTCGCCCATGCTGGAGACGTCGAACTGCTGCTGTCGGTCTGCTCCTTGGATTTGCTGCAGGTCCACATGGCGCTTGGTGACTGGTGACACGTGTTGTCCTTCCTGTCGGGAGGAGCATCTTTTGGTGCCACCTTGACGTCTTCCAGAAGCTTCTGGAAGCTTCTGGATGCACTTGCTGATGTAGGCGCCATGTTGGATGAAAAAGTGGTATGGTCCTTGCCATGTAGGCAAAGAATTGGGACCATACCTCTTCAAGTCCCCCTAGTCCAGTGTGCCTTCTAGTTGAGTTGATCGTCTAGGAGGGATTCTGGACTTGTAAGGATAGTGGTTTTTGTTTAATGCATGTTGGTTACCTTGTGCGGTTGAGCCAAGTGGATGTGTGGCGCATGGCGTGATGGTAGTTTTAACATTGAGCCTGGTGGACGCATGGCGCATGGCTTGTTGGTAACTTTACAAAGTTGAGCCAACTGGACACATGGCACATGGTGTGTTGGTAGCTTTGTAAAGTTGAGCCAGCTGGACGCATGGCGCATGGCGTGTTGGTAACTTTGCAAAGTTGAGCCAACTGGACGCATGGCGCATGGCGTGTTGGTAACTTTGCAAAGTTGAGCCAACTGGACGCATGGCGCATGGCGTGTTGGTAACTTTACAAGGTTGAGCCAACTGGGCGCATGGCGTGTTGTGGTTCCTTCTGAAAAGGTTTCCTTTCCTGGAATGAAGACAACTGATGTGACAGTCTGGTATCCCTGTCTTGTCGGAGATGAACAGGCGCCTTTCCAGCCGTGTCAGATACTTTTCGTCCTGGTGTCAGACGTGTGCCGCCCACGCTCCCGACAAACGAGGTGATGGTTTCTCTCTCTGCTGACATGTCTTTCTCCTATTGGCTGACATTCTGGGTTCTTGACGGTCCACTACCCATCGCATTTAATGTGATGGGTATAAATACATAGCGGTTCTCTCTTTCTCTTCACTTTTCAAAATTTGAACACCATTTTTCTCTCATTCTTCTCTACCTCTCTCCTTCTTCCAAGTTCATTCCTATTTCTTCGTTTCATCTTTTTACAACATGTCTTCTGGAGCCAATCCTTCGACGAAGAGGAGAAGGTATAAGGGTAGGAATCCTCCAGGCCCTGACCGGGCGGCGATAGGTTGGAAGGAGGAAGAATTTCAGAACTTGGTGAGAGAGATGGGTTTCCTCCCCGAGTGGGGTGCTCAGTTTCCGACCCCAAACTCTATTGCCTTGGATGCACCCCCAGGTTACATTACGTTATATGCGGCCTTCTTCCGGGAGGGTAACTTCAGACTCCCTATGACGAAGTTCACCGCCGATGTGTTGACGAATTATGGGCTTCAAATTTCTCAAATCAACGCTTTGGGGCTTCCTCGTGTTACCCATTTCGAGTTTATCTGCAAGGCCAATCGTGTTGAACCGACCTTTGAGATGTTCAATGTGTTTTACATGGTGACCTACACTGGTGGTTTTTACTCCTTTAACTCCCGGACCAGTGGTGTTATCCCTTGTAGTTCCAATCCCCCAAAAAGCCTTCATGATTGGAAACATAAGTTCTTTTACATCAAAAATAGTGTTATTCCGGTAGATATGCATTATCGGGCAGAAGGTGAAGGGATCCCTAAGGTGGGTATGACTGTAGATTTTGCTCAGCAAGAGTGGTACAAGAAGGTGACGCACAAGGCCACCTCTATTTCTCAACTTGAGGAGAGGGCGTTGGTAGGTGCTGGTATGAGCATGCTGTGGGTCCCGAGGAACCCTTTGGGTGTCCCTGTTTATGGTTATCAAACGTATGTAGTGTTGTTTTTTTTCCCTCTGATTTTGTTGTGTTCTTATTCATGTCTTTGCATCTCACAGTTGGATACATTTTATTGAACGTTCTTGACCTGAGGGCCGGTGGTGCCATGGTTGAAGCGATTCAAGCAGAGGGGAAACTGACATGGTTGGACCAGATCCGCAACCGCTTCTTGCACCCTACTAGCGAGAGTTTTGCCGCTTATGCCAATACTGTCTTAGGTGAAGATATTGGAGGTGGTTTTGATGGTACTATTGACCTACCCGAGAGGAGGTTATTGTCCTTTCGAGTGAGGGTTCTGACAGATCTCGTGACAGCCTAACCCCTCATTCCCCGCGTGCAGGTCCGGCGCAAGGGGCTGTGAACGAGCCTGTTAATGAGCCTACTGATGTTGATGTTGATGTTCCGGTTGAGACTGCTGAACAGTTGGAAACTCGGAGAAAGAAGAAACTAGATAAATCAGGGGAAAAGGAGAAGAAGGCTAAGGAGAATGTTACTGAAACTCCTCGTAAGCGCCCTTCTACTCTTCCTTTCGTGGAGTATGTTGTCGTTTCTGATACGCTATCTGGTTTGGGCGCAGGGAGCAAACGTACCAAACGTGACCCTGAGGATGATGAGACTTTGACTGAGATTATGAAGAAAAGAAAAACCCTTGAAGACAAGAAGAGAGAGCTTGACGAACAAGCTGCTGCTGCCCTTGCTGCCAAGAAAGCTAAACTTCAGAAGGAAAACCCTCCTGCACCCTCAGAGTCTGAAATTGACATGGGTGTTTTTAGCGTGAAGCCTAGGAATCTCTTGGAAGAGATATATGATGCTTCTGGTTCTCGAGGTGAAGACTTTCTCTTCTTCTCTTTTTTTTTTTTTTTTTTGTTACTTGCAACTCTTGTTGGTTGCTTTTCGTTCTTGCTTTGACTGTTACTGCTGTCTGGCAACAGGTGTTAAGGTGGGTAAGGGTCCGTGCAGGATTGATATTTCGAAGATTAATCCTCCTGCCTCTCCACCTTATAGGACGTTCAACTTGTCTCCCCACCCCCCCCCCCCCCCGTGATGAACTGGGTGATAAGAGGAAGCAGGATGATGTGGAGGTTGAGCGTGTTGGTGAAGGTGGTGATGCAGGTGGTGCTGGTGATGGTGATCATGGCAAAGGTGTCGAAACTGAGTACGAATCGAGCGAGGCTACACCTCACCAGACCATCTATACCAGATGTCCACCCGGTTCTGGTGGTGGTGGTGTTACTTCAGGGGTGCCCCGGAGTCCTGAGTTTGAAAACATTCGGGCTGGGTCCTGGGATACTCATAACCCAGCCTCTGATGATCTGCCGCATGCTCCTCGGTGGAAGTTGACTCAAGGCTCCCGAATGAACGATTATGACAACTGCCAGGAGTTTTTCTCCTTGTCCCTCCCCCCGGCTGAGAGGTTATTTCAAAAGAGGCATAACCGGTTTGATCCCTTGGATGATCATATTCATGCCGGGGTCAACTTTTTTGCTACCTCCTAGGAGATTGATCGAGAATGGAAGCTTATGGGGGAGGATACTCTTGAATTTGAAAATGCGAAAAGGGCATTTGCTGAAGAGAGGGAGAATTTTAATGCGGAAAAGAGGGGTTTATTATGGAGGGTGTCTAATGCAGAGCAGAAGTTGGTTAAGGAAAAACAGGTGAATGTTGATAAGCAGAAGGATTGGGAGTCTGCTTGTGAGCGGACTAATAAAGAATTGCAATCACAGCGTGAAGCCATCGTTAGATTATCTGGTGAGAAGGCCAAAATCAGCGATGAAGCTAAAGAAGAGCGCGCTGCGCATCAAAGGAGGGAGCAGGAATATGTTGAGCGCATAGCTAAGTTGGAAGAGTTTATTGAAAAGAAGATTGCTGAAAGCAAGGCTTTCGAGATTTTAGCTGAAGAAATGTCTGCTGATTGCAAGTGGTTGCTCACACGTGCAGTTCCTTTGGTATTGTCTGCTTTGCCTTGTTTTCCTTGCCTCTTCTTTCCTTATTTTGTCATGACTCTTTTGTATTGCAGATCTCTGAGCGCATTGTAAAATCTGATGAGCTTGCGAAGTATATGTTTGAGTTGGGTCAGGCGGCGTACAACAGTGGTCGAAAAGATGGGTATGGTGAAGGTAGGGAGGCTGCTTCGAACAATGAGAAAGACTATCACTTTGAATTATTCAAGGAAGATTGCACTGGTAAGTATGCCGCCAAGCGCCGTGACTATGAGTTCATTGAGTTTGGGATTGTTAAAGCCGTTGAGAAGTTATCCCGGAGGGGCAATGCTATTGAAGTTCTGAATAAAGCTCTTGGTGACTCAGGAGCTGAAGGTGGTGCGGGTCCTAGTCACCAGATTTGAAGGTTTCCGGCCTGCGCGCCATGTATGGGCCTTGGTAGCCTTGTAACCAGCTGACAATCTCGTGAACAATTTAACTTTATGCTTTGTGAACAATTTGCTTATAGTTGTCGTCTTTTAACATTTTGTTACATTTGACGTATTTTATGTTAATATTTAGCTTTGCTCCCTTGTTTGTTGTGAATTTTGCTATCGTTACAATATGTGCATGTGTAATTACTTTGATTAGGTATCACGAATGAATGATGGCGCTGACAGGTTATGCTGTGTTAGTTACAACGCTTGTTCTGTCGTTTGTGCGCGTGGTTTGATTCGTGTGTACGAAGTGATCGATTCACATGTTATTGTGTTGACCCGACTGTGTTCAGCTTTGGGAGTCTTACAATGTTTGCTTACCATGTTATCGATGCTTTCGTGTTTATGTGGGCACGAAGTATTTATTTGGCGTTTTTTAGGCTTTGGTTGTGTTCTTGACCCGGCTGTGCACTTGGTTGTGACAAGCCTTGGAGGTCTACAACGTTTCCTAGTGTTGAGCCATTGATGTTTTCGTGTATGCCCAAAGTAATATATGCAATTGTGACAAAAATTCGCATGAGATAAGATAGCCAAACACTTCTTGTATTAGTGTCAAATGTGTTGGCGCGCGGCCGTTACAAGTACGTAAAAGAAAACTTCGACTGTTTACATGTAGCACCTCCTTAACTGCTGAGCATTCCAGGTTCTTGGGACTTCTTTGTTCTCCAGTGTGCGTAGCTTGTACGCTCCCTTTCCAAGAACTTCATCTATTACACAAGGTCCCTCCCACATGGGAGCTAATTTACCCAGTTTTTCGGTGTTAGACGCCTCGTTGTCCCTCAGGACGTAGTCACCGGGGTTGAACGTGCAAATTCGGACCTTACTGTTGTAGTACTTTTCCAACTTGGTCTTGTATTTTTCCTCGTTGATCGCCGCCATTTCCCTTCTCTCTTATAGAAGCTCTAGGTCCAACCTTCTTTCTTCTTCGTTGTTAATCATGTTCATGGAGAGCATTCTTGGGGATGGCAGGCCGATCTCTGCCGGTATCACAGCTTCGGACCCATAGACTAAACTGAACGATGTTTCTCCGTTACTCGTTCTATGGGCCCACAGTATGCTTGGTAGTTCATCAACCCAACCTCTCCATTGCGTTCCCAACCATGCCTTGATACCGTCCACTATTGTAACACCTCGTAAAATCACGTCCAATAACGTATTGACACGTGTAATAAACCCTAATGAAGTCAAAAATGGAATTTAAGGGACTAATTTTTCAAAAAAATCAAAAACCTTGATTATGAAAGGACTGGAAGTGTTTGTATACCTAAAATAAGTTTCTGAATAACCTCGTATGGTATTTATATTCACAAATGAGCCACTTGTTGATCGAGTATAGTCGTTCGCGTAATTAATCGAAAGTTTGCGCAATGAAGGGTTAAAAGCGTCAAGATGTTAATTCTTACCTCTGAGTGACCTTTTAACAAACCGGGAGCTTCATGATATTTGATTATACTCTCGGGAATGCCAATTATTGGCCGTCTAAGGTTTTTATGCCTATAAGTAAGATTACGCGCAACTTTGCAAGTTAAAGGGACTAAAAGTGTCAATATGTTTAATTATACCTCTGAATGACCTTTTAGCGAACCCGAAGCATTGTGATGTTTAATAATACTCCCAAGAATGCCTAATATGTATTAGATGAGGCTTCGATACTATTAAATGATGATATGCGCAAGTTTGCTCATTAGAGGGACCTAAAGCGTCAACTTTTGAATCTATGCCTTTTAGTGACCATTTAAGCGATCAAGAGCATAGAAATAATTAAACTCATGCTTAGGAATGGCCATTATGGGCCATGAAAGACTTGGATATCATTAAACGACATTTCGCGCTACTTTGTGCGATTAAAGGACTAATTGCGTCAAACTGCAAAAGTATGTTGATTCGTAGGGTATCGGACCTTCCGGAATATGAACATGAGTTAAACATACCCTATTTATCCTTTACATAGCTTAGATATAGGCTTAGAAGTGTTTGGTGCGCAAAAATAAACTTTTAAGTCATGCAGGGACTAAAAGTGTCAAAAAGTGCACAAGTTTGCATTTTCGCGCATATCTTTCATTCTGGATATATCCGGACATCCAAAAATTTATGTAAGCGCTAAAATAAAAATATTTTAGCGCCTGGCTTGATAAAATTCCATTCGTCGCGTAATTTGGATCGTTTTTCGCGTCCGTTCGTGTTTTGTCGTAATTAGCCGAACAACAGGACCATACGACCAAACGAACCGACATCCAGCATATTTTTGAGCATGTTTCATGTTCCCTATTCTTAGGCATCATTGTAGAGCCATAAAAATGGTTTAACGGGCCTTAGATGTGTCAGAAATGGCAATTAACAAGTGCAGGGGCCTAATATGTCAACATTTGAAAGTTCTGGTGAGCTGGCCTAGTCCTTACGGACCATATGGCTGGACCCTTACGGTCCGTAACCCATGCCCAGTAACATAAAATCAAAAACCAGCTTTGGTTTTGCTCCTTGTCTCACAAAATTGAATCTAGGGGCCTTTGATGGTTTAGAAACCTGGTTTTACACCTGTTTTGATCTTGTTAAACTTCCCTAACACTTGTCATAATCCTATGCATCCCCAAACACTATATAAAGGGCCTTCACCTTTCATTTCATTTAACACCATTCTTGGGTTCTTGCTCTCTAGACTTGTTGGTGCACACATCTGTCGTCTTCGTCTTATATCGAGTCTCAGTTGTGTTGCGAATCTGATCAAGAGTGATGTCATCATTCTTGATGATGTCATCATTCTTGATGATGACATCATATATGTGACATCATCTTATGACATCATGATATCAACCTCACAAGAGACAAAACAGTTAATGAATTCAGGAGGGTTTCGCTTGATTTAGATTATTATATTGTGTATGTTTCGCTTGAAAGGTTTAGTGGGTTTCGCTTGTATGTGTCTTCAAGTGTTTAGTTAATCCATTGAATTTAAATCCAAAAGTAATGTTGATAATACCCCGAATACAAGACGGCTTCTGATTATTTTGCCCTTTCTCCAATGCTCCTATCAAAGCATTGGTCATGACTAGGTCATTAGTTCAACACCCGTCCTCCCAGGTACGGGGTGAGGTTGCCAAACCTAAGTAGCGCTACTAACTAATACCATGTTACCTCCCTGGTAACCAAACAACACGGAGGGACTTTAAAGGTGATAGGATGAGTATATTATCCAACATTCCCGTTTTTACCCAAAAGACTTGTCCCTCCCCGGGATACCCACTGACTGTCCCAACCACCGGGACGCATGCTCAAGAGAGATGAACTCACCTTTGGTTTGCTCGGTAAGATTAAATACTTTGTTTACGTTCACAGTTGGTCAACCCAATCCTAATATGGTTACCAATAGCAATCAGTTTTGAGTACTAGAAGTCACGTATTTTATACACACATAAAACAAGTAACGTGTAAACAATACATGTATCGACATTCACACGAGTCTTAACAGTTAATCATGCAACATAACAGCCTGCTAATATCGTATAGTCCATATAATGCGCGGCCCATTACCCTATGGCCCATTTAGGGTGTGTATGGTCTGCACCCAAGTGTGCGACCCATTTATGTGGTGCGGCCCAGTACAGTCCAAGTAATATTCGATGTGGGCCGGCCTCTGTTGAGTCATGCCATCCACCCTTACCCACAGTTTCCAATCCATGTATCTCGGCCCAAGTTTCTAAGTGTGTGAGCCCAATATCCATGCCTTATTTTACAAAATTTGGTTGTGCTAATATTCTTAAACACATCTCTAGCAATTTATATCCAAAACCATAATTGACTAGCTATTCAATTTAGATCAAACTGTTTACTTTCTTCGATTTAGATGAGCCCCAAATATCATTATGGCAATTAACATTGTTATCACATCTAATCATCTTTAATCGTACCAATCCTTCGCTAGTCTAGTAACACTCATGTCATCAATAAATCATCAGCATAGTTATACCATCATCATGCCACAAATACTCTAACATTCTTGTCATCACAGCAACCTAGTTCTCTATGTAAACACAAATAACTTCACATACAGGAATATCATAGCTTTGTCCAATATACATAATTCTCTTGACTATCCATAACATCATTAATAAAATATTTGTATTATTTCAATCGTTTGTGGACCATTATGACTATAACCATATCAGATCAAACAATTATTATTATTCCAACAAACACGTGTTACCATTCTAATCAGAATCATGGTTTAAACATAGACTTCTAGGTTATCATATTAGTCGGACCACTTACATCCTTTAATTATAAAACCTAGTTCACGGCATCATACCACGTTTATAGAACAGCCATATACGATTATGTTAATCATATCCACACATCAATGAAATCAAACAGTTAAGAATCAACGCAAATACGAAACCACTAACCAATAAGCTCGGCCGGAGAAGGTGATGCCTCGATGGGGGGTTTACTGCCGTCGGGTATGCAAAGGGTTGGAGAGGTCTAAGGTTATTATGATTATTCTAAAACAAAGTATAGTTACGTGTCTAACTTAAAAAAAACATGCGAGACCTATGGGGGTTGGGCTCGAAGAGCACTTCAGGCCTGGAATGTGTGTGGGCCGATGTGGGTTGGGAATAGGGTGAAAGATGTGGACCAACTACATGTGCAGCGGCCCAATAATATATCTGAATAGTGTATGGAGGTCCAATCCTAGTTTAATTGTTGCAGTCAATTATTCAACACACTGAATCTTGAATCAGTGCACATTGCTCGATATATTCACTAGCTGCATGTGAACTTGATAGGATTAATTTGTAAATTGTTGAGCGGCCTCATTCAGACTATTCGGTCCAATAGCATTTCAAGTGAGTGGAGGATATCTCAAAGTCCAATAAAAGGTCAATATACTTGGTTCTAGTTCACATTAATCACTAACACCTAGTATTACACATATAAAATCCACTAATTAACAAAATATTCTAACATTTCAAACAGTTGCACATTACAAAAACTAAAACAATTTGTCACAAGAATTGCAGAACAAGAGATACGTAGGAAGGAACTTGAAGTTTCGGGTTGTCACATCATCCCCAACTTGAAAGAAATTTCGTCCCGAAATTTGACAAGTAATCCAAAACAACAAGGTGTTAATTCAGGGTGACTGTGGATTTTTCGCGGGTACCACATCATCCCCAACTTGAAAGAGAATTTCGTCCCGAAATTCGCTCATGACAACAAAAGTTGGTTCAACCACCTGAACAATTGAGGATATTAGAGTTTTATCAGATCTTTACGTTCCCACGTGGACTCCGGTCCATGTCTTGAGTTCCAACGAACTCTCACGATTGTCATACGATTATGCTAACGAACCTTGACTTCATGGTCCATGCTTTCGATAGATCCCCTAATATCGCAACTAGTCATTAATCTTAGGCTCTAACAAGGGTATCGCAAGCGTTCCACCAGACAAACACTGCCCTAGATCCGAGACACAATTGACATCGAGCGCGTTACCCAACTCGCCAGGTAACTCGAGTTTGCAGGCCACGTGACCGATTCTTTCCAGGATTCTGAATGACTCAACGTAACGTAAATTAAGCTTGCCACGCTTCCCAAGCGTACCACACCCTCCCAGGGTGAGACTTTCAACCTGATACGATCGCCTACAGCGAACTCCCAGAGTTTCTTAAGCTTATCAACTTTCCTGATGGTCACGCGTTGTCGCCAAACGACTTCTGATCCAAACAATCTTCCCAAGAATTTCGAGTAAACGTTGTCACCCACCTTAGTCTAACAAGAAGGTTGGCATTATTGTCTATGTAATGCCTCAACAGAGCTGTCTGGTTACCGAAATGATAACTGCCGCAGTAGTACTCAACCATAGGTAAGAGTCCTTCAAATTTGCACCAAAGCCAGTCACACACATGCTCGCGCCATGTCTTCCAGAGCCAGGAGAGTTCGTTTACTCTGACCGTTTGTCCAACGGCGATAAGCAATGCTCTGGTCCTGACGTGAGCCAAGGGTGTTGTGTATTGCCTGAAATAAATCATGCGTAGATCAAATTCAGAGGTAACAGGAGTTGGCACCTCATGCCTAAAAGCTGCCTCTCTCAGAGGAACATTCACAACTGTGAAGACTCGTCAGTTTTCTTAATTGCAAGAAAGTGTGCCGGTAATGTGGGTCCATCAATGATCATACAGGTGATAATGTTTCTGTTTCGAGTTGTAAGTAGACCAGTGATAAAATCCATGGCAGTATGTTCTAATTTTCATATATGTGTTTCTGGTTGCTAATATCACACCTTGACTCTCCCACAAGTCAAACATCGTTCTCATGCGTTGCTATGCGTGGGCCTTTAGGCCCGGTCATCCATACATGGTCTTCGGGTTTTAATACATCCTATCAAAACTCGGATGAATAGGATATCGAGGCCCGTATGTTTCGCCTGCACCAGTTCCCTAAGGTTGCTGTATAGTAAGATCCATATTTGTTCCATGAAGTAGCAAATATCGTCCAACCTGCCAAAAGTTGCTTCCCCATGCCCTACATGGGTCAATCTTGAGAACTCTCTTCCTTCAGTGCTTCAATTTGAAGTCGATAGCGAGCTGCGAAGCTCGTGCACGTCCAGGTTTCACGGTCGTATACATTCAAGAGTTCCACCCAGCGTTGCCATCACATGTTTAGCTCCTTCGAAACAATGGTATACGGGAGGCCCTTGTGATAGGTCTAGGTAGTGCATTTGGTACCGTCCAAGTAATGCCTCCAACTTAAATCCAAAGACCATGGCTTCCACCGCAGGTCGTCACTTGTGCAGTTCTCCCTGTAAGTCCACCACGTGGGCCATCTCCTTCTCGTGCTGCATTGATGTGTGACTGGGACTCTGATTCGGACCATCATGGTATACCGCCAGATCATCAGTACCCTCGGATAGAAGTGATGCTCAGTGCGTTGCAGGGTTGGGTTTCAAAAGCTGAAAAGACATTCCCTTGTTTTATTTCCCATGAATTCACAACTCCCCGCTGTGCTAAAGAGGTTGAAGTTGCGCAATCTTCGAAAATCCCATGATGAATCTGCGATAGTATCCAGCGAAACCAATGAATTGCTGTATCCCCGCAGGAATCTTTGGTGTCGATCAGTTTCTAACCAAAACGGGTTTTAGCGAGATCCACGTGTATTCCCACTTCGTTGATTATATGACCAAAAAGGTACCCCTCGCATCCAGAAGTTACATTTATCAAGAATTCGCGCGGTGTGGCTCCTCCTTAAGGAGCTCTCAAATAAGATACAAAGCTGCCCATGATGTTCTTTTCTCCTGTAAATGATTCAAAGCGTCATCAAATAGCATGGTCGGTTCATGTGATCCCTAAAGCTGCCATTGTGTTGGTTAACCCAAAGGTCATGAATACAAAGTCGCAATGGCCGCATTGCGTTTGATATGACGTTTTAGGAACATCCTCCCCTTGGACTTCCATCGGACGATAGATCGTTCGTTAGCCAATCCTCGAATGGGAGCTTGACCCTCGCAACTGGTCAACAGGTCGTCAATACATGGTCGAGGCAAACGGTTCTTGACTGTCACCTTGCTGAGTTCTTGATAATCAGTACACATACGAAAAGGCTTTATCTTCCCGAATATAACTGGGGCTCCCCAAAGCGAAAAAATATGTCCAACAAAACTCCCATCCAATAGTTCCTGTAGTTGATTAGATAGTTCTTGCAACCTTCCTGGTGCAAGACGGTATGTAGTACGAGTAATCAGGGCTGCCCCTGGCGTGAGATCAAACTGAGATTCTGCCTAACAGTTGTGGAAGTAAGCCCAAAAGCTCCTCGGGTAGCACACCGAGAGGAATCACGAACAATTGGTGGATGCTCGATCCTCTTTTCCTTTGCCTTAACATCAGTAACGGTTGCTAACGTAGCAGGGTAATCCCTCCGTAGACACTTCTGGTCCTTCATAGCTAAAATGGCGCTAACATTTGCATCACTCTGATGCTTTAGAACAAATAACGATTCTCCACACAAAATTTTCTCATGATGCTTTAGAACAAAAGATAATGAAGAGTTGATCGAGAAGCTTTCTGATGCTTTGCCACACGAGACTTGGGGCACATATCTCATGATGCTTAGAAACAAGAAAGGTTTTAGCAGTTTAACACTCAGCAAGTTCATTGAAAAGATTGAAGCTCAGGAGATGGAGCAGAGAAAGGTTTTAAGGATGAAAGATTTCGATGGAGAACATGACATCGGACTTTACTACAAAGGTGGTGTGAGTGATAAGTCCATCAACTTGTCACCGAAGGTTCAAACAGCATTTAATGCAAAAAGTCCATCTGAAAGTGCTTCTAAAGGATCAGGCAGCAACACAAGTTTTTCTTCATATCTATCATTTGATCCGAACATTTCAACAAAAAAGAATGGCAAGAAGCTACAATGCAACATTGTATTAAATCTGGAGAATGATGAAGATTATTCAGCAGAAATTGCCAAAAGTCACATGTCTTTGTTGGGAACTGTTTTGGAATCATATGGTAGCTTTGTTGCAGGTCGGATCGGGAATCCAATGCTTACAAAAGAGGATTACGATCAGATTGATGCTGAAGAAATGGAACTGATGGACATAAAGTGGTGTTTGGCAAGTGTGTTACGACGAGCTGAGAAATTTAAGCAGATCACAGGAAGAGATGATTTACGTGAAGCAAATGTTTCTACTTTAGGTTTTGACAAATCTAAAGTCACTTGTTTTCGTTGCAGGGAAAGAGGACACTTCAAGAGGGAGTGCAAAAACCGCGAAGCAAGTGGAGCTCAAAATCCGTTTAACATCAACAATGATTACTATCGAAAGGCTATCTATCATCAAGTTGCTCAACAACAACAAGAACCACAAGTGGCACATGGTAGAAAAGTAATCGAGGAATCTTCAAAAAGAGCTTGTATGGTGAATCAGGATGATAAAAAGTCAACGGAAGGTTTCAACTGGGACAACTATAACTCAGCTGATAACAAAGCATACCTGATTAACCAAGATGATGAAAAATTGCCTGAAGGGTTTAGCTGGGCAAATTTTAACTGGGATGATTATTGTTCAGATAAAGAGATTCCAAATCAAAAAGCCTTTGTTACTCGAGTTGAAGAGGATAGTGATGATGATAGTGAATATTGGTCAAGAAGTTTGGCAGCTCATTTCAAAACGATGGCAGAAAGTGACAGTGAAGATGAAAAAGCTAAAAAGAAAAAGGTCAAGACTCCTGTGAGCAGTGATGATGAAGCTGTTCCAGTGATAAGACAAAAGAAAAAAAGACGTTCCAAAGTTCAAGGTTGGTGAAGATGTTGATGCTAAAAAGATTCCAGTAAAGTGTGACAACTGTGAAGCTATAAAGAAGCAGAACAGCACACTGATTTATAACCTGAACAGTTTGAAGGAATCTTATGATGTGTTGAACAAAGCTATGAACCAGTATAATCAAACAAGTGAAGAACAAGCAACAGCGATGAAAACACTTCAAGGAGCTTTCATGATAAAGCAAAAAGTGGTGAACAACTACATTGAGAAGTGTGCTATGCTAGAACAGAAGCTGGAATTGCAAAGAATTGAGACTGAAAGAGTAAATTGTTTGTTAAAAAGTTACTTATGTACTTCTTATGTCATTAACAGGATTTATCCAACTATTGAAGGCATTTGAAGAGGATGATGTAACTGAAGAAAAGAATGCTGAAAAAGTCTCTGAACAAAGGACTCCAGAAGAGAAGACTGAAAAGAAGAGTGACACAAAGAAAAAGACTGACAAGAAAAATTCTGGTAAGAAACAAGGTGTCAGTTACAACAAGTGTCCACCCCCACTGGAAAATGTATATTTGCCCAGAAATCCTAATTCTGAAAGAGTTCAAAAGGCTACAAACTTACAATGGGAGTCAGAGTTTTCAGTCAATTTGCCAGAAAATATTGATGTGACGTTTACATCATCTGACACTGATCATGAGTCCGAGTTAATAAAAAAGGTGGTCGATCAGGTGTTGGATAAAGATGAAACAGAGGAGTCAAAGTCGGAGTCTATGTCGGAGTCAAAGTCTGAGTCCAGCAATCCGAGTCAATCCGACAAACAGGGCAAAAGGATTTACAACAAAGAATTCCTGTTATCAAAATCTAATTTGAGTGACGAAACATTCAAAGTTGCATATACATTGAATGATTCCGACAAATTATATTCTGATGAGTAATTTCCAATAAGAGGTGTAAAAACTGAGATGATAAAAAAGGTTTTCAAACTTACAGAAATTAACATTTCTGAAATAAAAGATTTAAATCTTACTGATAAACCTAAAAAATACACTTCAAGAGTACAACAAAGATTAAACAATAAAAAAGGTTACAGTTCTGGTTCTGGTTTTCACAGGAAACCAAACCCTAACCGTAATTTCAAAAAGAAAGGTCTTGGTTTTACTCCAATAGAAAAACAGAAAAATGAAAAATATGTTCATGATTTTAATGCAAAAATGACATTTGTTTCAGGAACTAGCTCAGAAGAGGAAGAAAAGAAAGAATTATGGAGACAGTCAAACAGTCAGTTCCTTGCAAAGAAGCAAGATGACATGAAGAAGATGGCTGAGCAGAAGAAAGATACGAGAACCTGTTTCCAATGCAACAAAGTTGGACATATTGCCAGGGAGTGTTCAAAGGCAATACAATCAAAACAAGGAGTATCAAGTAAACTAAAAGAAAAAGTGGTTGAGTTTGAACCACCAATTGACAGAACTAAATTGTTTAAAAATTCAAAATTTGAAATTGGTGAATGTTCAAACAAGTTTTACAAGAAAAGAGCTCAATCTGACAACCAGAAATGGGTTGTTAAAAGGCCTGGTGGTAGCTCTAGCGATGATTCTGATAGGTCGAAATCAGAGAAGCTATCTTCTGGCGATGAATCTAATTCCACAAAATCAGATGAGCCACAGGTTGTTTCAAAAGGAGAAAAATCAGTTCTGACTGTGGATGATGAAAATTTTCCATCACTTCGAACTGAAAATTATAAAAAGAAAATTGGTAAAGTTGATATTTCAAACCAATTTTATGATGACAAAAAGTTTTTCGATGATGAGAAAGTCTTTAACTCCAAAGTTCATCATATTTTTGGAAAAATGATTGACAGGAAAGTCAAAGGAGTGAAGGAGTTTTATGAGAAGAAGACGAAGAAAGATAAAGTTGAACCATCCCTGGTTTGTGACTGGGATGGTACATATTATGAACAGTAAGTCTTTGGACTTGCCGGAGCTCCCAGGTTGGTAAGAGTGGAGCAGGAATCGGCATCTATCTTTCTTGGTTGATAAACCTACAAGTGGTTGAAGAAGATTTACACTTACTAGTGGTAAAATCAAGGACATTAAGTTGTACTTGCATTTTCCTACAAGTGGTTAATCAAGGTCATTAGTTTGAACTTGATTCGGCCATACATTCAAGTGATTGATTGAGAAGCAAGATGATGAACCCCTAATTTACAAACGGTAGAATCAATCAACAAAACTTATTTTCCGGAAAAACCATTTGATTAAAACAAACTTAAGTGTTTTGAAATCTAAATGGGAAAATAGTTTGTTGTGAGGGGGAGTTCTGGTTGTTTATGCCAAGTGGATGGCGATTTGAAGCGATTTGATATCAGTTGTCACTTTACTATACAGTTTGTTGTCAAATTTCCTAAAATGTGTTTGCATTTTAGGGGGAGTAAATATTTCAGAAAATCCAAAAACATTTGAAAATTTGAAAAAGTAAAAAACATGATAAAATACAAAAATGAGTTTTGTTGTATAAAAGAGGAAATGATAGTACATCAGTGGACGATCACGGCATGCTAAAGAATTGGTAAGATAAAAAGTGATAAACGGTCTCACTGATGATATGCCAGTAGGTTTTTGCACATTTAGTAGATTGTGACGAGATATAAACCTAAATTTCAAACTTGCTTATATCGTGGGGAAACATCTCTCGGATATATGGGTAACCCCCGAAATCTTGTTTGAAAGGTCCCTCTTTCTGAGATACTAGGTCTTTATGCTCAGTGATATCTGGGGTATTATCCCGGGACTTCTGATTTTGCGTAAGCAATGGCCTAGTCCCCGGAGAATACTTTCTGCTTGCTTGAAATACAGCGCCGCCCTCAGCAAATTGATGAAACAATAAAATTGATAATCATTGCTGTTGTAAAAAAGATCCTCTAAAGGGGACACACCCAAAAAGTTGAGTCATGATCTCTCTGCTGAACGGTAGTTCTGACCTGAGCTCTCATGATTCTACATAATTTATAACCCCTTACAGATATCATCTGTGGTATACTCACCTGTAAGACTGAATATTGGGATCTGGATACGGGAGTATATTCTGAGGTGGGACACGCGATTAAGTTTAAGTGCTTAAGACATTAATCCGTATCTCAAAACAGTTGAACTTTGTATGAGAATTTAAGTGGATCAGTATACTGACAATCTAGGTGAATCGTTTAGAACTTAAAATGATTAAAGCTTAACGGTGTTGGTGATTTGTCTCAAAAACTGATATGATTCTCTTACACAAACTCACAAAAATATTGTTTGTAAATATTTCTTTACTGCATTTCTTAATATCTCAAAATCCAAAAGATTTTCAGTGTGTTTTAGCATAACTTTTGAAAAATTCAAAAACATTTTCGACAACTGGTGTTGAAGAGCTAATTTTCAAAATTCCGAGTGCTAAACATGATGAACAGATGGTTTGGGAGAGTGTGTTGTTTTGAAAATAAAAATGATATATCTTCAAGTGGTTCATCAAATGATTAACATTGAAAAATCATTCTTTGATTGTATAATTGCTGCAAGTGGCTCAGTAGATGGTGAGATTGTTTTTACAAGTTATCATCAGAAAATTTATTTTTGGGTAGAGAATGTGCAGGTTATTTGAATGATAGAGAGACAGGTTCCGATACCTGAGGACTTTGTGATTTCAACATGCCAGACTGCGATCCCAGTATATCGAAAGGAGGAGTCTGAAGACATTCGAGTAGAGATTGTTCATGGGGAGTCTGTTGATGCTGAAGATGAGAAGGAGATAAAGTTTGAGGATGCTTATACTGTGAGATATTTCAGAGAGCGTTCAGACTGAGAAAGACTGAAGATTGTAAAGACTCGACACTTAAGACTCATCAACATCTGAGGGGGAGTCTGTTGGTGCACACATCTGTCGTCTTCGTCTAATATCGAGTCTCAGTTGTGTTGCGAATCTGATCAAGAGTGATGTCATCATTCTTGATGATGACATATGTGACATCATCTTATGACATCATGATATCAACCTCACAAGAGACAAAACAGTTAATGAATTCAGGAGGGTTTCGCTTGATTCAGATTATTATATTGTGTATGTTTCGCTTGAAAGGTTTAGTGGGTTTCGCTTGTATGTGTCTTCAAGCGAATCCAGGATATCTATAAATAGGGTTGTGTTCATTTCATTTGTAACAAATTTCTCAGAATGATACCGAGGGGCTGCCGGTATTCCTTGTGATTGTATACATTGTTAAATCAATATATAAGAGGATTATAGTATGAATCAAGCTGTTTTCACGTCCGTTTCTCTGTTTCCGCCTCTGAAATGGATTTGAGCTCTTCCGAACGACTCATTCAGGTCGCGATTCGATCCTACAAGACTCAAATCTGAGGATCCTGACCTTAGGGAACCTCCTTTTAAGTTATCTTCTGCCTCTTGGACCTTTTGTAAGTGTCCTTCCTTGTTTTGTTCATTTTATTTGGCTCTTAAAGCCGAAAAGTCAAAACGTTTCAATAAACGCTTTGACTATTAGTTAGACCTTGCATGGTCAAGCCATGGTTCGCAACGAACATGGCTACGTGATCGTAAATAGGAAGGTATTAAACCCTCATAAGGGCACCTCCTAATTACCACGTTTACTTAGTTAAATTGTCGGGTCAAATAAAAGGCAAACGGGTTAGTTTTAAATAAAATTCATAACTATTAATATAGAAGCCATAAAATCATTTTTCTCACTTTAATAACTTGGTAAATATTAGTTGAACATGTCTAAGCATGTTCAATCCGACAATTCTAAGTATAGGCTCGGTTCGGAACCGAAAGTCGCAAAAGTTGACTTTTGCTTTGACTTTCAGTTCTGACCCGATTTAGCTTAGTTTAGATATGCCTTAGGATTCCTTTAGGACTATGCTATAGGTTGGTGTAACCCTCTGAGGTTATACAACTTGGATCCTTAGTTATCCTATTCATTGCATGTTTCCGTTATATGCTTAAATGTTGACCATTATGCCCTTTTGACCCTAAAACGAGAATTTTGAAAATGTGAGAGGACAATAATCTTTATTACTGATTTATAAACTTGTCCCTAAAATTTGACATCAGTTTGAGGTCTAGATTAGGAGTTATGCTCATTAGCGTAAATGAAAAGCTTTTTATTAATTAAACGGCGTAATTAGCATATATCCTATCTAAACCCAATTTTTGATACCAAACTTTTTACCTACTGATATAAAATAATATTTTGGGATTTTTGAAGATTTTTATTTATTTTTAGGCTGAGCATAACATAGGGTTCTAGGCTTGATTCGGTAATTGCCGGTTTTGCCCTTTTGGCTTATAAATTGAGTTTTACAAAACATTTTGACCCCAAACCTTTTGCAACTGATTTTATAAGATAAATAAAATAATTTAAGCTTTCTGGAATGATAAAAATATCATCTTTTCTTTAAAAACCTGGAAATCGCTTAAAACCGCCTTTTTACTCGTTTTAAGCGCATAGTATGTATAAAAACTATTTTAAATATATAAGACTTGATACCTACTGATATTTTAGTAAATTTATATACTTTAACAGTAAGCAAAATTTTTAAACTCAGATTCTCTAATTTTGACCTTTTAAGCTTATGTGAAATTACCAAAATGCCCCTACGGTGCATAGTTTGGTTATAAATAGTAAATTTCACATATATGCTATATCCTACTGTTATAAATTATTAAATTAAGTATTTTTACTGATTATATCAGACCTAGAACTCAGAATAATATTTAATCTCTCTAATAACCTTTAAAATGACCAAAATACCCCTTCGGGGCATAAATTGGTTTTAAATTCGTTTTGGGCATAATGGAAGGTATCCTACTGACATCACAACATATTAAAGGTATATTAACTTAGGAAACCTGTTCATGACTCATGTGGTTACCCGTTACGCACTTTTCGCGTTCGGATCGGCTTATGCAACTAGTTTGCATAAATTAGCCGAAACGGGTCAAACCTTATCATTTCTATCTCAAAATCCAGAATGTGTTTAGTTTACCCATACTAAACAAGTATACAAGCTTTTCGGGTTTAAACCACATTCTAATCTGGTCTTCGCATCATCATGCGTTTTGAACCGTATCTTCTTTTAAAAAACTAACAGGTCTAAGTTTAGGCTTAATTAAGACCCGTTAGGAATCTAATAGGTTATTAAAAACCATCGTTCTAGATTTAGGAGCCCGGTAAAAGCTATCTGTACTTGCTTGGTGGTATACGGCTGAGATAAATTGTATAAATTTGCTCAGGTAAATACTTTTAACTTATTTTTCCTTATACGGGCTTGGGGTACGGTATATAAAATACTGCTTGGTCGGGCATTGAATTTTTAATTGTATGAAGGTTAATTTATTGAAATGTCCCGTTTAAATTGTTTTATTTGCTTAAAGCCTTTGGGGGGTTAATGACCATGTCCCGGATATCCTTGGCATCATTTTACGAAATGGCCACGACCTAAGCACGGGGTGTAGGCGTACACCCGACAGTGCATATATAAATAATAAGGTATAACCGCCGGTTTCGGGAATAACTCGCCGCGGGACTATATCATGTGGTGTGTCTGTTAATCTTTAACCCGGTATCAATCCGGGCTACTGAACGTATAAGAAACATGTAAATTCTTTTACAAGATTATATACAAATAATTATCCCAAGTTATAAAAAGTTTTGTGCCATGTGCATTCAAATCAATTTTCTTAAACGTTTTCAAAATGAGTCAGTTAAATTGTATTTACCAGTGTAAACTGACATATTTTCCCAAAAAGGCTAAGTGCAGGTACTAATCGGAATAGGCTGGCCTCTCCTAGCATCAAATAAAAGTCTCGCAAGCTTAGATGCCTTAAAGTCTGTTGAACAATTACCTTTTAATTGATCCGCCTGTGGATCCCTTACATTCCGTTTGTAATACTTTGATATTACTTTATATCGGATTGTAATATATTTATCTTTTGCTTCCGCTGTGCGTTTAAATTGTGTTGTTTGACTATGATGATATCAACTACGTCACGATACTCCCCACTGGGCCCACCGGTAATACGTGGAAATATCGGGGTGTGACAGGTTGGTATCAGAGCCAACATTGAGTGAATTAAACACTAGCCTTTTGTGTTTAATCTCAATGACATAGTAGCACATTCTTTGACCTTCTGAGTCTAGACTTAACATAGGAATACTCTCATCTCTATTCGGAGAATTTTTGCTTTAAATTCTATATACTTTTAAAATGTCGCCAAGCAAAGGAGCCGTAATGGAAATCCTCCCCATCTGAGGCCTAGGAATGCGGAGCTTTGTACTGCGACTAGGATAAACTTGCAACCAAGGAGAAAACATTCAGAAATAAAATCAAGAAGAAACTCCTTTTGTTGAATTTCGTTTCCTTAGTAAGTCCTTATAAGGGCATACTTATCTTTCAGTCCCTTCATGGACAACATCATTCTTTCAAGCCCAGTTTAGGGCAATTTTGTACCTCCTTTGGAATCATTGGAATGTTTTATCTAAATTTTATTTATATCATTATATATGAACATAATAATAACATTCCTTTTATAAGATCTACCATAATAATAAAATGGCAAAATCTAAAAAGAACAAGACCTAGCCCATGTGTCATTTTAAGAACAGGGCCAAGATGGCAGTTCCTCAAATTAGATTCAGATCCTTATTAACATCTCAAGTTAGGACTGTTCTGTGTTAAATATTAAAAAAAATCTTAAAGGTACAACCTAGCCTATATGTCATTTCAGACAAGGCCAAGATGGTAGAACCTATTCAAAAGATTCAAATCCTTGTTAACATCTGTAAACATGTTAACATTCCTGGCAAATGTGATTCGATAAAATCGCATAAATCATCCTTATACTGGATTCTCCCGAAATCCTTTCTTATTTTGTGAATTAAGCATCCATTAGGGATGTAATGCTTACGGGCCATATTCATTGTCATATAAGACAAACGACAGTCATAGCCTACAACTCCCTGTCAAGAAAAGGCAATGAACAACGTTCAAGCCTAAATACCTTGATTCTACAAAATCATGGTTTATAATTTAAAGTTGCCCTTGTGACTTGGACTTTTGTGCCATAGTTATATTTTAATTAAGTTTAGGATAATTATAATAAAAATCCTGAATAAAATAAATATCATTCTTTTCCTGCCAATATACATGTTAAAAGAGAATCTTAAAAGGGTATAACCTAGCTTGAATGTCATTAAAGACCTAGCTATGATGGTAAGACCTGTTTAAAAGAAATTCAGATCCTTGTTAACATCTGAAAATATGTTAACACTCCTGATAATAGTGATGCGATAAAATCACACTTGTCATCTTTATATTAGGATTTTTCCAAACCCCTTATTTAGCCTAATGATCAATAGGAATCATGGCTAATAAACGTCGAACATGATGTACACATCAAAACATCCATTGGGATGAATACCTTCGGGCAAAGATGTATACATGAAAAAGATAGTTTTATTTCATAACTTCTTGTCAAGACAATGAACTATGAAATTTTCCGATCCAAAGGAATCATTGATTATGTTTTAAAGTTTCCCTAGTGACAAGGCATCTGTGCCATCAAAAAGTCCTTTGGAACAAGCCCTTGTGCTATGTAAAATGTCGGTACGACATTGACAGTCGTGACTTATGTCCCCTGTCTAATAAATATGAAGGATTATATTCCGTTTAAACGCCAAAGATGGTTTATTTAAAAGCCTAGGCAAAACATAATCAAATAAATTTAATACTATCTATTGGCCTATATGGTTTATTTGCACCATGGCTATTTAATCATCAGTTTCGACAGTTCACTATATAATTAAACAAATTATTACCACTTGGTTAGTAGCCTTCAAAGCTTCACCATGGCTGACTCATTTGAAGCTCACAATCATCCAGTTGATCAGAATGATAATGCAAGACTGAACTTAACGGGCACCGAGTTACAGGCTATGTTGGATACAGCCGTAAACAAAGCCGTGGACCGTGTATTAAAGGATCATAAGCGAAAGTATGATAATACCACAAATAAAGGTTACAAAAAGGGTAAGACCGGTTCAAACTATGACCAGTCCAAGCCAAAGGAGGCAAAGCCCAAATGTAAAACCTGCGGGAAGAAGCACTTCGGAAAATGTTTCTATGAGAAGACCAGGGGATGTGTCATCTGTAAAGAGATGGATCGCCAGACCCATGAATGCAAGGACTTGAAGGACGCCACATGCTATGGTTGTGGCGAGAAGGGGCACATAAAGACCCGCTGCCCAAAGAAGATAACTAAAGAGAAATGCACTTTGGAGTCACAAGCTAGGCCTTGTGGGATTTGTAATAAGGAAGGGCACAAGACCTTGGAGTGCCAAGACATAAAGGATGCAACCTGCTATGGTTGCAATCAAATAGGGCACATCAAGACAAATTGCCCAAATAAAACCAAGAAGTCTGGGGAGGCTAAGAAGACCAAAGTTGGAAGCTCTCAATTGGATGCTCAAGAGGCTATTCAGGATGACAATGTCACAACAGGTACTTTCTTTATAAATAACGCTCATGCTAGAGTATTATTTGATTCAGGTTCAGATAAGTCTTTCGTAGACAATAGATTTTGTAAATCATTAAATCTGCCTGTTAAAACTCTAAGCGTTAAGTATAAAGTAGAATTGGCCGATAGTACCTCAGAGACTGCTTCAGCAATATTAGATGGATGTTTTATATCCATTAGGAATCATTTTTTCCGCTGTCCTTGTTTCCATTAAAATACGAGGGACTCGATATAGTGACAGGAATAAATTGGTCGTCTTAAAAATCAAGCCCATATTGTGTGTGATAAGAAGCAAGTAGTTATCAAGACTCCTTATGGTAAGCCTTTGACAATTCAAGGAGACACTGGGTATGGATTGCCTAAGCACTTGTTGAATATGGTGTTTAATACCAAAGATTCGAGTATGGAAAACTCAGAAGAGACAAACAACAGTCGCGATGCTGGAGATGCGACAAATGTTAATGGTACATCCAATGTGAACCTCAATGTTAATGAAGTTAATCTCCAAAACTGTAATTAACGCAACTATTAGAAAGGCTATGAGAAAAGTCATTAAAAGGTTCAAGAAGCCAGATGCTGCTCGCTCTAAAACACATGTCGCTGCTCATGAGAAGAGCTTTATTCATACTTCAAATGCGAAGAATAACCCAAACAAAATCATATGTGGCAAGGAGCCCATTCCTTTTAGGATATGCTTAAGGGTACTTCGTCCCTTGGAAGTCAAGAGACTTCAATAGTAAAAAGGGGCCATCGATTGTAGGAAATTGTTGAATGAAGTAGAAACCATTAGGTGTATCAGCGGTTATGCTGGAAAGGACACGGTGAAGTATATATCTCAGTCATTCGATGGCAATACCCTTGATTAGTAAGGACTTTAATGAAGTCCACAAGAAAGATCCTCTTATACATTATGGGATGGTCCAAGTTTTAAGGACCTTATTAGAAAAACCTATTATCCGCATCATGAAATGGAAAAAAAAAAAGATGGAATAAGAATTTTCTGACTCTCACCATAAAAATTCTAGACTGTCGACAGTATGTTGCAAATTTTAATGCATTGGCTGAGATAGTGCCCTATTCAGTCTACCCCAAAAACCTAAGCTTAATGCAAATAACCATTGGTGGTTAGTAACAGCAATAAGAGGGCACATTAAGGTTTCAGAGCCTGCTCATTATAAATCCATTATGGATCTATCTCAGCTACTCACGTTATATAGATTAAGAAATAACTAGTCAAAGCTAAGACTGCCCTAAAATTTGTCAAAGATTTCGCAGCTAAGTTTAAAAGGATTAAGAATGGAGGCGTTTAACCCTCCTGATGAAGGATTAGAGGCAGCACACATTAATGACACCGGATAAATCCCTTATTGTAATTTTATTGCTAGGGGTTACGTTTGGTTTTAGGTGCTGCTAAGTCTCTCATAAGACCATAAGTTTAGCAAACTTCTAAAAACTCTCCCGTAAGAACCCCAGATATTAGGTGTAAGGTAAAACTTACAGGCGAAATCATAAGAACCATTTCTTCTGTTTCTGTCAGAAACCTTCAGTCGTAGAATTCTAGAAGTATCCTCTCTCTAGAGGAAGTGCGTCAGCATATATAGTTGATATCTCTTTAATCTCTATCGATTGCGAAAACCAGGCAGTATGATAAAAGCGCCATATGAGGATTGATGTATCTTAATAAGTTCCATAGATTGCTTCCATGCCTGATCAGTATGGAGGTTTAATGCATGGAACCGCAAGGATATTCTGATGGTCTTACGGTGCTAAAGTCAGCTAATGGTATTCAAAGAAGATATCTAGAATGGAATTGTCCAAGTAAAGGTCTTCGATTAAGAAATTCGTGGACTCGTAACATAAATGTGTCACTCATTTGACACAAGCAAGGATGGATGAACTGGAGCCTGAGATTTGGAAAATCTCTGTAACCTCCTTGTATCTTGATTATCTTCTCCTAAGATTTACCCTGTTTACCTCCTGAGAGGCAAGTAGAGTTAAGATTTATATCCCAATTAGGGCTGTATTATTATGAAATCTCCAAGACGGCTAGTACCATCATTGGAGGAATCGAAACCCTGATTAAGTAAGTTTTAAAATAGAGGATTCGTATAGCCTAACTCAATATTCTTAGAATTCGGTATTGTTAATAAAGAAAGACGGTTCATTTTGCTTATGCATTGATTACCGCAACCCTATTTAGGCAACAAATAAGAATTTGCCATCAGCTGCCCAGGATTGTCGATTTGCTCGACTAACGGCAAGGATTAGCTATTCCTTAAGATTAGTTTTAAGCAGTGGTTGGAATAACCATCTCACCTTAAAATAAGTTTTTCTATAATAGTTATCATATAAGTATCAAGGCTGCTCCTTTGGAGACCTTGTATAGATGGAATGTTAAACAAATTATTGTTAGACAAAAGTTTGGGAAGCCCAATTACCAAGATCTGAAAGTTGTCTTGGAAACAATGAATAAGATTATATAACCCGTAATCATCCGAAAGTTGCCAGTATTCGGCGGAAAATTAAGGATTAATGAAAGTAGCAACCCTCCTAAGTTCTTGTTAAGAAATAAGGTTCAACAAAAGACATCACCCTGGAAGGGTGTGCCAATTTTTTAATTATCAGGCTAGTTAAGCTCTGAATATATAGGATCATTCGAAGGAATTGAATGTATCAAAATCAAATAGCTTATAAACTAAAACCTATTTAAGGAGCTTGGCGGAGCTCGCAATGCATTACACACTAATGATTTAAGGATGTGTTTCACCAATAAGTCGAGAAGCATTATCACATAATGATATGCAGATTCATGATATGATGAGAAACCTGTATCGATTGAGGATCGATAGGTTAAGAAGCTCCAAAAAGGATACATGTACATATTATAGAGGTCAACTTGGGAGCTTGGAGAGGCTCCAGATATGCTATAGAAGTTAAGTCCATTATGCGACAAAGAGTACTTCCAATATTTTAGCAAATCTCGAGGTCTAGATTTCTTTTAAGGGGGTGAGGATGTAACACCTCGTAAAATCACGTCCAATAACTTATTAACACGTGTAATAAACCCAAATGAAGTCAAACATGGAATTTAAAGGACTAATTTTTTGAAAAATCGAAAACCTTGATTATGAAAGGACTGGAAGTGTTTGTATACCTAAAATAAGTTTCTAAATAACCTTGTACGGTATTTATATTCACAAATGAGCCACTTGTTGATCGAGTATAGCCATTCGCGTAATTAATCGAAAGTTTGCGCAATGAATGGTTAAAAGCGTCAACATGTTAATTCTTACCTCTGAGTGACCTTTTAACAAACCAGGAGCTTCATGATATTTGATTATACTCTCGGGAATGCCAATTATTGGCCGTCTAAGGTTTTTATGCCTATAAGTAAGATTACGCGCAACTTTGCAAGTTAGAGGGACTAAAAGTGTCAATATGTTTAATTATACCTCTGAATGACCTTTTAGCGAACCTGAAGCATTGTGATGTTTAATAATACTCTCAAGAATGCCTAATATGGATTAGATGAGGCTTCGATACTATTAAATGATGATATGCGCAAGTTTGCGCATTAGAGGGACCTAAAGCGTCAACTTTTGAATCTACGCCTTTTAGTGACCATTTAAGCGATAAAGAGCGTAGAAATAATTAAACTCATGCTTAAGAATGCCCATTATGTTCCATGAAAGACTTGGATATCAATTAACAACATTTCGCGCTACTTTGTGCGATTAAAGGACTAATTACGTCAAACTGCAAAAGTATGTTGATTCGTAGGGTATCGGACCTTCCGGAATATGACCATGAGTTAAACATACCCTATTTATCCTTTATATAGCTTAGATATAAGCTTAGAGGTGTTTGGTGCGCAAAAATAAACTTTTAAGTCATGCAGGGACTAAAAATGTCAAAAAGTGCACAAGTTTGCATTTTCGCTCATATCTTACATTCTGGATATATCCGAACATCCAAAAATTTATGTAAGCGCTAAAATATTTTATTTTAGTGTTTGGCTTGATAAAATTCCATTCTTCACGTAATTTGGATCGTTTTTCGCGTCCGTTCGTGTTTTGTCGTAATTAGCCGAACAACGGGACCGTACGACCAAACGAACCGACATCCGGCATATTTTGAGCATGTTTCATGTTCCCTATTCTTAGGCATCATTGTAGAGCCATAAAAATGGTTTAACGGGCCTTAGATGTGTCGGAAATGGCAATTAACAAGTGCAGGGGCCTAATATGTCAACATTTAAAAGTTCTGGTGAGCTTGCCTGGTCCTTACTAACCGTATGGCTGGACCCTTGCGGGCCATAAGCCATGCCCAGTAACAGAAAATCAAAAACCAGCTTTGGTTTTGCTCCTTGTCTCACACAATTGAATCTAGGGGCCATTGATGGTTTAGAAACCTGGTTTTACACCTGTTTTGATTTTGTTAAACTTCCCTAACACTTGTCATAATCCTATGCATCTCCAAACACTATATAAAGGGCCTTCACCTTTCATTTCATTTCACACCATTCTTGGGATCTTGCTCTCTAGACTCAAATCTGAGGATCCTGACCTTAGGGAACCTCCTTTTGAGTTATCTTCTGCCTCTTGGACCTTTTGTAAGTGTCCTTCCTTGCTTTGTTCATTTTATTTGGCTTTTAAAGCCGAAAAGTCAAAACGTTTCGATAAACGCTTTGACTATTAGTTAGACCTTGCATGGTCAAGCCAGGGTTCGCAACGAACATGGCTACGTGATCGTAAATAGGAAGGTATTAAACACTCATAAGGGCACCTCCTAATTACCACGTTTACTTAGTTAAATTGTCGGGTCAAATAAAAGTCAAACGGGTTAGTTTTAAATAAAATTCATAACTATTAATATAGAAGCCATAAAATCAGTTTTCTCACTTTAATAACTTGGTAAATATTAGTTGAACATGTCTAAGCATGTTCAACCCGACAATTCTAAGTATAGGCTCGGTTCGGAACCGAAAGTCGCAAAAGTTGACTTTTGCTTTGACTTTCAGTTCTGACCCGGTTTAGCTTAGTTTAGATATGCCTTGGGATTCCTTTGGGACCATGTTATAGGTTGGTGTAACCCTTTGAGGTTATACAACTTGGATCCTTAGTTATCCTATTCATTGCATGTTTCCTTTATATGCTTAAATATTGACCATTATGCCATTTTGACCCTAAAACGATAATTTTGAAAATGTGAGAGGACAATAATCTTTATTACTGATTTATAAACTTGTCCCTAAAATTTTACATCAGTTTGAGGTCTAGATTAGGAGTTATGCTCATTAGCGTAAATGAAAAGCTTTTTATTAATTAAACGGCGTAATTACATATATCATATCTAAACCCAATTTTTGATACCAAACTTTTTACCTACTGATATAAAATAATATTTTGGGATTTTTGAAGATTTTTATTTATTTTTAGGCTTACAATAACATAGGGTTCTAGGCTTGATTCGGTAATTGCCGGTTTTGCCCTTTTGGCTTATAAATTGAGTTTTACAAAACATTTTGACCCCAAACCTTTTGCTACTGATTTTATAAGATAAATAAAATACTTTAAGCTTTCTGGAATGATAAAAATAACAGCTTTTCTTTAAAAACCCGGAAATCGCTTAAAACCGCATTTTTACGCGTTTTAAGCGCATAGTATGTATAAAAACTATTTTAAATATATAAGACTTGATACCTACTGATATTTTAGTAAATTTATATACTTTAACAGTAAGCAAAAGTTTTAAACTCAGATTCTCTAATTTTGACCTTTTAAGCTTATGTGAAATTACCAAAATACCCCTACGGTGCATAGTTTGGTTATAAATAGTAAATTTCACATATATGCTATACCCTAATGTTATAACTTATTAAATTAAGTATTTTTACTGATTATATCAGACCTGGAACTCGGAATAATATTTAATCTCTCTTATAACCTTTAAAATGACCAAAATACCCCTTCGGGGCATAAATTGGTTTTAAATTCGTTTTGGGCATAATGGAAGGTATCCTACTGATATCACAGCATATTAAAGGCATATTAACTTAGGAAACCTGTTCATGACTCATGTGGTTACCCGTTACGCACTTTTCGCGTTCGGATCGGCTTATGTAACTAGTTTACATAAATTAGCCGAAACGGGTCAAACCTTATCATTTCTATATCAAAATCCAGAATGTGTTTAGTTTACCCATATTAAACAAGTATACAAGCTTGTCGGGTCTAAACCACATTCTAATCCGGTCTTCGCATCATCATGCGTTTTGAACCGTATCTTCTTTTTAAAAACTAACCGGTCTAAGTTTAGGATTAATTAAGACCCGTTAGGAATCAAATAGGTTATTAAAAACCTTCGTTCCAGATTTAGGAGCTCAGTAAAAGCTATCTGTACTTGCTTGGTGGTATACGGCTGGGATAAATTGTATAAATTTGCTCAGGTAAATACTTTTAACTTATTTTCCCTTATACGGGCTTGGGGTACGGTATATAAAATACCGCTTGGTCGGGCATTGAATTTTTAATTGTATGAAGGTTAATTTATTGAAATGTCCCATTTAAATTGTTTTGTTTGCTTAAAGCCTTTGGGGGGTTAATGACCATGTCCCGGATATCCTTGGCATCATTTTACGAAATGGCCACGACCTAAGCACGGGGTGTAGGCGTACACACGACAGTGCATATATAAATAATAAGGTATAACCGCCGGTTTCGGGAATAACTCGCCGCGGGACTATATCATGTGGTGTGTCTATTAATATTTAACCCGATGTCAATCCGGGCTACTGAACGTATAAGAAACATGTAAATTCTTTTACAAGATTATATACAAATAATTATCCCAAGTTATAAAAAGTTTTGTGCCATGTGCATTCAAATCAATTTTCTTAAACGTTTTCAAAATGAGTCAGTTAAATTGTATTTACCAGTGTAAACTGACGTATTTTCCCAAAAAGGCTAAGTGCAGGTACTAATCGGAATAGGCTGGCCACTCCTAGCATCAAATAAAAGTCTCGCAAGCTTAGATGCCTTAAAGTCTTTTGAACAATTACCTTTTAATTGATCCGCCTGTGGATCCCTTTCATTCCGTTTGTAATACTTTGATATTACTTTATTTCGGATTGTAATATATTTATCTTTTGCTTTCGCTGTGCGTTTAAATTGTGTTGTATGACTATGATGATATCAACTACGTCACGATACTCCCCACCGGGCCCACCGGTAATACGTGGAAATATCGGGGTGTGACAACTATGCTCTTGTTAACAGCTTCAACTTGACCGTTTCCCTGCGGGTGTGGTGCAGCTCTTTGAACCAGCGTTGGAGATCGTCGGCAGCAAAATTTATCCCGTTGTCGGTGATGATTCTTAGAGGCAGCCCAAACCGGCAGATGATCTGTTCCCAGATGAACTTCCGTACTACGGTAGATGTGGTTGACACGAGTGCCTTTGCTTCCACCCACTTTGTGAAATAGTCGACTGCGACTATTATGAATTTCACTGCACCCGAGGCTTCTGGAAAAGGGCCATGTCGTTGTTACTGAGACTAGTTCATTTTTGGGGCGCATTGTCTTCGGGGCATGTCTTTGACAACCGCTGTATTTCCTTAGAACCTTTACCGCGTCTAGATGCATTCCAGGCCAGTAATATCCAGCGTTCATGACTTTGGCTACTACCATTCTTGGGCCAGCATGGTGCCGCAGATGCCCTCATGTACTTCGCGGATCAGGTAGTTTGCATCTTCTAGGTCGACGCATCTCAATAGCAGTCCTAGGTAAGATTTTCGGTACAAAATTCCATCGGCCATTTGATAGTGCTCAGACTTGTACTGCACTTTTCTTGCTTCGGCTTTGTTTTTCGGTAGTATTCCAGACTGGAGATATATAATTATCGGAGTCATCCACGATGTCGTTCCCAATTGAATAACGCTCACTTGCCTTAGTGGTACCGATGGGTTGCTCAAAACTTCAATGCGCACATCCTTGGCTAAGTGTTGGAAACTTGTGGATGCGAGTTTACTTAACGCGTCTACTGGTTTATTCTCGCTCCGGTTGATATGGTGCACCTTGTAGGAATAGAAGTTTTACAGCAATGTTTTTGCTTGGTCCATGTAGAGCGCCATCACATCTCCTTTAGCGTCATACTGGCCATTGATTTGCCCCGCCACTAGCATGGAGTCAACGTGCGCCTCGATGTGTTTGACTCCCATCTTGAGTGCTAACCTCAAGCCAGCAAGGAAAGCTTCATATTCGGCTTCATTATTCGTGCTCTTGAAGTCTAACCGAATGGCATATGTGAATTTGTGTTTCTCTGGACTTACCAGCCTCAGACCTGCGCTGCGCCGTCTTCGTTAGATGCGTCGTCTGTATACAGTAGCCATGGTTCTTCCGAATGTTGCCTTTCAGCTCTTTCCATTGCCTTGCACTCCCTGTCCTTGTCGTCAGGAACCTCTGTCATGAAATCGGCCAACACCTGGCCCTTAATTGCTGGCCTTGGTCTGAAAACCACGTTGTGGCCTCTCAGTTATATAGCCCACTTCGCTAATCTTCCAGATATCTCGGGCCTTGCAAGGATGTTGCCGATGTTGTAATTTGTTAACACATGAATGACGTGATTGGCGAAATACCTGCGCAACCGCCTTGATGCATGAACTAGTGCCAGTACCAGTTTTTCCATTATAGCATACCTCGTTTCTGGATAGTTCAAAGTGCGGGACACATAATAAACTGGTGTCTGAACGCCTTGGCGGTCTATGAGTAGAACTGCTCCAACTGCTTTATCAGATGCTGACAGATACATCACTAAAGGTTCTCCTTTCACTGGTCCTGTCAGTTGAGGCAATCTTTCATCTCCCGGAACGCACTTTCGGCTTCCGGAGTCCACTGAAACTGACTTTTCTTCATGCAGTTGTGGAGTGTTTTGATGAATGGAAAAGACTTAGCTGCATGATTGGCTAGGAAACGGTTGAGTGCTGCTAGCCGTCCAGCCAATTTCTGCATTTCCTTGATTGTTGACGGTGAAGGCACCCGCTCGATCGCTTGCACCTTGTCAGGATTGACTTTAAACCCATCTTTTGTTACGATGAAACCCTGGAACTTTCCTTCCTCCATGCCAAAGGAACATTTCGCTGGGTTTAGCTTGATATTCACTCCGCGAAGAGTGTCAAACGTCTTTTGAATATTTATCACCATCATACTTTCTTCTTTGCTCATGATGACCAGGTCATCCATGTACACTCCAATGTATTTGCCGATAGCGTCGCTGAACGTTTCATTCATCAATCTCTGATAACTTGCGCCTGCATTCTTTAAACCAAAGGGCATCTTGGTGTAGCAGTATAGCCCTGTTGGTGTGCGAAATGCAGTCTTGTCTTCATCTTGGATGGCCATCTGGACTTGATGGTATCCCTTGTAACAGTCAAGGAAACATTTCCATCTGAATGTTGCCAGAGAATCGATCTTCTCATCTATATTTGCTAAAGCATAACAGTCGCACAGGCATGCTTTGTTTAGGTCTTTGTAATCCACACACATTGTCCAACTGTCGTTTCCTTTTTGGACCATTACAGGGCTCGCCACCAAAGTTTGATATCGGACTTCTCTGATGATACCAGCGTTCAACAGTTCTGTAACTTGCTCTTGCATAGCATCGTGCTTTATGTCTCCCAGGTGACGTTTGGCATGTACCACAGGTTTTGTGCTCTCTGAGACGTTTAGTTTGTGTTCTGCTATGTGCCGTGGAACACCCACCATGTCAGCTGGTGTCCAGGCGAACACATCCATGTTTTCAAATAACAACTTTTTTAGTGGCGCGATCGTGAGGTCAGACATCGCAGGGCCTAAGGTGGCCGTTTGTTCTGGGTATTTGCTGTTCAATACCCATTTTTCAGCTTCTGCGCGCGGAGCGCTTTTGCTTGCTTTTGCTGGCCTGATTACATCTGTTACCAAGACTTCTTTACTTGCGTAAATTATTGCTACCCCTGTCTCTGTTGGGAACCCAACAGCTGAATGTGGTCCGGAGCAAATCATACTGAAATCTCTCTGGTATTCTCTTCCCAGAAGGATATCATGTCTTGAATGTGCGGGCAGCACCATGAACGTAACTTCTTCTGTTCTTGAATTTCTTCCATCTGAGAGCAGCACTGGGAATGATATCTGGCCGAGAGGAAAAACGGCTTCGTTGCAGAAACCAGTTAGCGGGTAATCTACTAGTTCTAAGCGCGCTTTGTCCTCTTGGTCAAATTGATTGAAGCATTGTTCGTATATGATATCTGCGGTGCTCCCTGGATCAATGAAAATGTAGTCGGTTTGGTAGTGACCGATTACCCCAGATATGACTATGGGCCTTCTCTCCCTTGGACCTCATCTTACTATGGGGAAGACAACTTGTCTTTCGCGCCATGAGTCATCTTGTGTGCGCTTGTTATAATTCTTTCGTGGCCTTCGTGGACCCCCTTGAACCATGTGGGTTTCTAACTTTCGAAGTTTTTTGTTGTCTGGCCCCTCTTCTCTTCTATGGATTTGACGGTTATCGCGCTTCCCGCCTTTCACCAGATGTGTGAACCTTCTATCCCTTAGGGCTCTTTCTATCTCCTGCTTTAGGCTAAAGCAGTCGTCGGTTAAGTGGCCGGTGTCTTTGTGAAATTCACAGAAAAGATTTGGGTCTTGGCCCCTTTTGTTTCACATCTGTAGTGGTGGTTTGAACTGGTGGTTCTCAGTTGACAGGACCTCGGAAGGGGTCTTTGTTAGGGGCGTACACTGTTTTTCTCTGTTTTCTCTTTTCACCTCTTTAAGGTGAGCGATCTGGTTGATCGTGTTGCGCGCATCTTCCCTTACTGGGCTTCTTTCCGTGTAACCAGATGTTTTCCATGATTGGCCTTTGCCCTTCTTGTTGCGCCGATCGTTATGGTTCTAAGCATACTGACGGTTGTCATCACTGGTCAATTGCTTGTCAGTGCGCGCAATTGTTTTTGCTGCCTCAATGAAGGTTTCCCAATCTTTGGGGCCTCCATCCCTTCCTTTCAATCGTTTGATCAGGTCGTCACACTTCACTGCCCTCATGAAGTGCGCGCGCATCATCTTTTCTCCTACATCTCTGATTTCCAGACACTCTTTGTTGTATCTGGTGATGAAATATTCTACGCTTTCATGATCTTTCCTCCATATATTCAAACAATCAGCTGGATCTCGAGTATGCCTGCGCTGCTGGGAGAAGTGCGCGAGGAACTTGTCTCGAAAATCGATCCATGACTTGATCCTCCCTGCTGGTAGGCTATCAAACCAGACGCGCGCCGCGCCGACAAAGGTTTGTGCAAAAAGATGACACCAAGTTGGTAAGTTCCAGCCTCCTGTTACTCCTGCGCCATTGAAAACTTGGAGGTGGTCATCAGGATCCGTTAAGCCATTGTATTTGCCCACGTTGTGTGGCAGTTTTGTTTTGTCAATATCGGCTGTTGCAATCTCTTTGATGAACTTGGAGTTTTCAGCCATGCCGTCTGGGCGATAGCTCAAAGAGTAGTCATGTTCTGCTTTTGGATTGTACCCCGCGCTCTTGTGGGGTTTGTACGACTCATGTTCTGGTGGTAATCTGCTGAATACCCTGCTGAATACCGTGCTTTCTCCTTTGTACGTCGGATCGTCTTCCTCATTATAGCTATCCCATTCGGCATTCATGTTGCGCGCGCCTAAACGACTTTGTATCGGCTTTCTCTGTGGATGGGAGTACTGCACATAATTGCTTTCTGTTTCACCATAAGTATCGCGCGTGTCATGCGTGCTTGGCTTTCTGATGTTTGGCACAGGTCCTTTCTCAGGACGCAAGTTCCACGCATTGGCCTGCTGAGTTGTGTGGGTGCTCAGAGACCTTTGCGGTGGAGTAATAAAGACAGATTGGTTAGCTTGTGCTTGGAGCAAGGCTTGCTGCGCGCTGAGCTGCGCATAGACAAGGTTTAACGAAGCCGTTTGTTCAGCATACCAGGAAGCCAGAGTTTTTCCTTCGGGTAGCCCTAAAAGTGCTGAGAAGTTCAATTGTGTTTGGACCGATGGGGCTGATGGGCCAGCCCCATGGTTTGGAGTGGGAACTTCCGGAGGTGTTTGATTAACTACCCTGGGTGGAGGTTGGAAGGTGGCTCCATTTGTGGTTTGGTTGATGATTCTGGGTGGTGGTTGGAAAGTGGCTCCGTTTGTGGTTTGGCTAACCACTCTGGATGCGCTCCCAAAGATGTCAGGGAACTCGTTGTTCGTTTGCCCTTCTTGGATGGTCTCGTTCCCTTGGACTCTCTGGACGTGCGCGGTGTCCGAAATGAGTCCAAAGGAAGAGATTTCTCCGTCCATTTGAGGAGAAGGGCTTGGTTCAGCCATTTCAGAGAGTTTATCAAAGAAAAAGGAGATGAGGGTGGTTTGCAAAAAATGCGGATGGCGCCAATGATGAAACACAGGATAACACTAAGGTTAACCAGTGGGATTGTCTCTTATGTGGGTTCAATCTCCTTCTCCGCTCGTCGAATGGCTATGGTCCTGCAAAACAGCAACACCGTTAGCTCGTTAAGAGGGGAATATGGGGGTTTCCCTCTTAACCAGGCTTCGGTGTGAGAATAAGTACTGTTCTGAGGAATTAAACAGTGTGTGTTGAGTGTGAGAGTATGGAGAGTATAATGAATTTAACCTGAATGATGAAGGGTCCTATTTATAGCCGGAGGGTGAAGGAGGGAGGAGCAACCTTGCCAGGTGCTATAGGGCGCCAGCTGTCCGACCAAGGGGAATATCCTCTTGGTCTCCTCTGTCGTGGTCAGGGTGGTGGTACACGTGGCGCGCCTATATTCGCCCATGCTGGAGACGTCGTACTGCTACGGTCGGTCTGCTCCTTGGATTTGCTGCAGGTCCACATGGCGCTTGGTGACTGGTGACACATGTTGTCCTTCCTGTCGGGAGGAGCATCTTTTGGTGCCATCTTGACGTCTTCCAGAAGCTTCTGGAAGCTTCTGGATGCACTTGCTGATGTAGGCGCCATGTTGGATGAAAAAAGTGGTGTGGTCCTTGCCATGTAGGCAAAGAATTGGGACCATACCTCTTCACGTGTTGAAAGATCTCAAGCCGTGTTGAAAGATATCAAGCCGCTACATTGAAAAGGCTCGGCTAAGAAAACAATAAAAATATCTCAACTGAACATATGACAATTATGGGTTGTTTGACTTGAAATGATTTTTTTAAGCCGTTTCAGTCGCTTGAAACAACTTCTTGTGAGGGTTCACATGGCTATTTTTGAAAAAAAAAACTTCTTGCGTGTGAATTTTATGGTTGACCATTGAATATGTTTTTATGGACTTAAATTTTCGTCCTTTCAAATTTGATTTATTGCAAATAGTACGAATAAGTGTAAAACAAAAGACGAAGGCTTATTCGTCTCATCTTGTCTCATTTTTAATGATAGTGGATTTAAAGCTGTTTTTTTTTTAAACGGATAAATTTTGATTATTGACGTACCACTGGAGTATCATTGTGATATCAGCGGAACCATTTGATCATATCTATCTCTACTAGACATAATACCTATATACTAATTTAGAAGTAAACCCAATAAATAGGAAACCTCCTCTCCTTAAAGCTGATTTTAAATGATCCCGTGGTTTTACTCTCGAGTTGATAAGTTTCTAGGTTAAAGCCTTCCGTGTTGTCTTTTATGATTTTTCTCTAATACAACCAACTGAGGGGTTTCATTGAATGATTAAATATGTAATTAAATTTTTAAAAATATAGTTCATGATAAAAAAAATACATTTAACTAGAAGATTGAGCCGCGCGCGTTGCGCCGCGGCCAACGAAATTGACATGTTGTTGATCAGATTCACATTTACAATGTGTTAAAGATGTTTTTGTCGGTTAAGTCTGTATTACTATCTTATACAAATAAGTAATTCGCCAAATAATCTCAATACAATTAATGGTATCATAATTACTACGTTAGATGACTTGTATCCATATAAATAACCTATCGTATTAAGCTCCCCGCGTTGCGACGGAGGTGTAAAACCGTGACAAATAGCACCAATGTCACACTATAGCCAACGACCACCAACATTGAAGTTACGGCGTCTTAACGTGGAAAATTAGACCGACATATAAAAATAGAAAATAATAACTAACTCGATTTAGGACTCGCACGTTGTGACGAACTTATTAAACGGGAAAAAATAGACGATGTAAACACACTGAACCACACACGTACGTTGCCCCATGTTAACTCGCAAAATTTAGAACGAAGCGTATAACAAAATGTAAAATCGTTGAATCACAGACACACATTGTGCCGTGTTAAGTCGCAAAATTTATATCTAAACGTAAAACGAAAAATCTTGCAAAATATGAAAAACATAGGGGATCAAAGTTGAAAGTAAAAAGGTTGTGAGGTTAAATTGGAAAAACTAAAAACTTTTGGGTTAAAACTATAAAATCAAGTAGTTTTGGGTTTAAAGTGAAACATCAATGTTTTTTTTTTTTTTTTTGAAAAACCTCCAAAACATGGGGTACAACACCACTAAACATCATGTACAACACAACTATGCACAAAAAACTCATTAAGCATCATATACAAACCCATTATACACAAACCTCTTTCAAATTAATAGTATATAAATAATGAAAAAACATTAAATAATATAAATAACTATAATAAATACATTTTATAATTGGTGATACAATAAAATACATATTTAGATAACTAGTCTGAATCCGATTTCGTTGGAAGTCACGGGGATTTGAACGCTAAACATGTTCCAAATCCACACGAAGTATGTCGTGCATGTATTTAGATCGTATTGTAGTGCTATTTTCAAGTCTTTGTGTTACGCCATCCCCAAAGGCAGAAACATTAAGTTTAGAGAATTACTAAATGAACTCATTTCACGTGTCACGACATACGACGACACAGCAAATGTAAGCAAACGGACATGTCAAAACTGGTTCAGAATCCCATCACATAAACAAACAAATGCAAAATGTAATAAGTCTTAAAATAGTAAATTGTTCTTGAGTTTTTTTTTGTTTTTTTTAAAGTAAACTTCATTAAAACACGCCTCTGATCCAAACGGGCAAAAGGCCAAACCCGACTCAAACGGGCAAAGGGCAGACAGTTACAACATATACCAGTATTTACACCACTCTACACAGCTAATATAATTACAAGAAGATTTATTTTTAAACCAAAGGAAACATCTCGATTTAATCATCCCAAACTAGGCAAAGCTACTTCAATGAGTATCATTACCTGAAAAAGCTAAAATGGTCAACTAAAAAGTTTGGTTTGAATGTAGAGTTTATGACTCGATAAAACAAACAATAATTCACTTTCAATAAGGCTAGAGGGTGTGGGATAACCCCCCTTGGGGCTTTATAAGGACACATCAGCGCCACGTAGGCGCCACGTCAGCCAAAGGGGCTTTATAACCCCCCCCCCCCCCCCCCTTTAACATGGAGGGTGTGGTGATAACAAGTGGGGCGCTATAGAGAAAAAATAAAAAAATAATAAAAATTTTTGATTGGTTTAAATAAGTGAGTCCCACCTGATAACCCCCCTTCTTCAAGTTAACATGATGGAGCCCTCTCCTATAACGCCCCCTTTAATTTGGTGGGTGTGGAGGTATAGCGCCCCGGGGCGCTATAGGTGATGACATGGCGGGGGTGGCGCCCCCACACCCTCCGGCCTAAGTATGTCACATCTATGTAATATGCATGTCATGAATATAAAATAAAGGTGAGCGGGGCACTTCTCGGGGAGGGGAGCGGGGAGTGAAGTCCTCGAGCGGGAACACCGCCGCCATCAAATCGGGGAGTGTAAGAGGGGAGGGGGATCGGTAAGTGGTCACCGCTTGAGAGAGAGGAGAGAGAGAGGGTGAATGGTTGTTAATGTGGGTCCATTCTTTTTCCACCAATCATATTTTTTCTTCTTTTTTTGTAAAAAAATAATTGTGTGAGTGGAGTGATGCCAACGTTTGAGTGCAAAATAGGGACTTAAGAGGGGAGTTGACGTGGCGCGTGCTGATTGGGTGTGTGTAAGAGAGGTCACTCCCCTAAGAGAGGAGTGCCCCTCTCACCCTAACCGAATCACATAAGTCACAGTCAAGCCTGTTGACATATCAGTGTGACCCGGCTAATGCCTACCACACACATTAATATGTATGCAATATTGGAGATATTCACTAAAATACCACAAGTCCCATTCGTATACTTTGGCTAGTAGTATCATGATAAAATTGGGGTGTCAACCCGAATGGCCGAATGGTATTATCAGGG